>JADBJO010006588.1:101674-119174 GCA_016801955.1 Conus betulinus
CTTGTGCGACCAGGCATAAAATTCCTCCGATTTCGTTGTGAAAGGCACAGAAATGTTTGTATGATATCTGCCGAAATGTTAACAGTCCCGAATAGTCCATTAAGAGAAAACTGTTTTGGGGGTAAAAGGAAAATCCCTCATGCACCCATCCGCTGTGAACTGAAACGAAAAAGAGGGAAAGATGACCACACACACACACACGCGCGCGCGCGCGCACGCTCACGGACACACACACGCACGCACACACACACCCCAAAACACACCACTTCCGCCTTAACATTTTCCCCGCCGTTTCCACGGAGGCAGGATCCTCATCTCCACCCTACCCCCATCCCTCTCTTTAGAAATCCCTTCTTCTCATGTTAGCTGAACTGACCTTCATGATTTAACTGCCTGTCGGACTAAACTATGTACCCTGTAATACACCTTCCATGAAGCCGTGTGTTGGAGATATAAATAAATATACCCACACATAAATAACACAAGTAGATAAACAGATAAACAAATAAATAAACAAAATGCATACGTGAATGCAAAAATGAATAGATGAATAAAAAAAAAAAAAACGTAAACAAATACGTAAATGAATGATGAAATGAAGAAATGAATGAAAGAACATGAACAAATATGTAAACAGATAAGTAAATAGATAATTAAATGAAAATAAATAAATAATAATAAATGGTGATAACAAAAACCAAATGAATAAATAAATAAACCAAAAGGGAATTTGGAAGAGCTCAGACCTGTGCCCAGGTCGAAAACGAATCCGGATTTGCATTTTACTACCAGATCTATACCACAGATCTGCATCGGAATGTTTACGGGTTCGGTCATATACCCCATTACACCCTCTCAACAAAATCAGTGAACATTGCTTCGTTGAGTTTTGTATAATATTGTCGGAGAACGGATCCCGAAGCTAATTAATGATCTGGATCCGCACATTGTATCTGCACCAAAGGTGTATATGTGAGTGTGTGTGTGTGTGTGTGTGGGGGGGGGGGGGGGGGGGGGGGGGGGGGGGGGGGGGGGGGGGGGGGGGGGTATGTGAGTGCGGGGGTGTGTACATGTGTGGGTGTGTGAGTGAGTGCGTGAGTGGTGTGGGGTATGGTGTGTGGGGGTGTGTGCGTATGTGTGAGAGTGTGTGTACATGTGTGTATGAGTCCTTGCGTGCGCGTGCGCCCGCGTGCATATGTATGTGTGTGTGTATCTGTGTGTGTTGTGTGTGTGTGTGTGTGTGTGTGCGTGTGTGTCCGTGCGCGCGCGGGCGCGGGCGCGCGTGCGATATTGTGTGTGTGAGTGTGTTTGTGAGTGTGTGTGTGCGAGCGCGCGCGCGCGCGCGTGTGTGTGTGTGTGTGTGTGTGTGTGTGTGTGTGTGTGTGTGTGTGTGTGTGTGTGTGTGTGTGTGTGTGTGTGTGTGTGTGTGTGTGCGTGTGTGTGCGCACGGTGTGTGTGTGTGTGCGTGCGATTGTTAGCGTGAGTGTGTTTGTCAGAGTGTGGCGAGCGCGCGCGCATGTGTGTTGTGTGTGTGTGTGTGTGTGTGTGTGTGTGTGTGTGTGTGTGTGTGTGTGTGTGTGTGTGTGTGTGTGTGTGTGTGTGTGTGTGTGTGTGTGTGTGTGTGTGTGTGTGGTGTGTGTGTGTGTGTGTGTGTGTGTGTGTGTGTGTGTGTGTGTGTGTGTGTTGTGTGTGTGTGTGTGTGTGTGTGTGTGTGTGTGTGTGTGTGTGTGTGTGTGTGTGGTGTGTGTGTGTGTGTGTGTGTGTGTGTTGTGTGTTGTGTTGTGTTGTGTTGTGTTGTGTTGTGTGTGGTGTGTGTGTGTGTGGTGTATATGTGTGGTGCGTGTGTTGTGTTGTGTTGTGTTTGTGTGTGTGTGTGTGTGTGTGTGTGTGTGTGTGTGTGTGTGTGTGTGTGTGTGTGTGTGTGTGTGTGTGTGCATGCATGTGTGCAGGCTTTTGCGCACGCGCGCATGTGGTGTGTGTATGTGTATTGCCGTTTCATCTTCCATGGAACTTCAACAGCATCACCCCCACGCCGCTCCTTCATATTCCCCATTCACAACCACTTCTTGCTTTGCCCCATCGCAGCCCGGCACTGGCAGCACACTCGGTCTGATCGTCATTGGGCAACTCACCAGAGTGGACACTGCACTACACTTTTGAGTCGGTGCTCTGGAGCTTAGTGATGCCTCCTCTGATTATTATCCTGCGCATTATCCTGCGCAAACACCGCTTACCCTGCCCCGCTGCTGACGACAAGAAACTGCTTAGTCGCAGAGCCAACGTGAGTGAGTGAGTGTGCGTCTCTGGATTGGCGCCATCATGTCCGCTTAAACGACCCACAGCACAAGTTTCACACAAGTCCTCCCTTAGCCTGCATTCGGTCTTCCCTTTAGGTAATATCGGTTCACAAGGTTTTGCCTAAATCCGCTGACACAGACAAATAAGCCAAACAGACAGGGGTGTGCTTATAACGAGTTGGTGTGTGTGTGTGTGTGTGTGTGTGTGTGTGTGTGTGTAGGGGGTGGGGGGTGGGGGGCAGGGGGGCTAATAAATAACAACAATCAATTCACAGAATGGAGACAGAATGAGCGTTCGAGATAGTGGAACCAAACTTAGACCGCTGTTCTCTCGCCTTGAAGAAAAAAATTATGCTCCATCAAATATTATTCAGTATCGACTGTGAAGGAAATGTGTGCTTTCGACCACACAACTCATCACTTTCCACAGAAAGAAAACTTGAATATTTGCCAAGTAAACTGCCAGCTGCTGCCAAGAAGGAAACAAAAAACTATGCTTGCCAGTTGGCAAATCCTTATGATGACAATGCAACAAACAAATAAAACCCGACCTGGTGGTGTCCTCCGGGGGGAGATCTCACTCACGCCGGCTCCGCGATTTAGCAATCAGTGTCGTCAGTAGGGGGCTTAGTAGGTGGTGTCCTGTATGTGATGGACAAGAACAGGCACTACTGAACACCACTGAAGTGATTCGGCAGCAGTGCAGTGTCTCCTCCGGTGGGTTGTCTTTTGACGGCTTGACGTAGACTGCTCTCTGTGGGTTGCCGATGCCGGGGCTGCGGCGGGCCGGATCAGGCTATGGCTAGGGACGGGAGGGGCCGGAATAAGCGGCGTGTGGTGTGCAATGCCACCCAGGTGGCACAGAGGATAGGACAGCAAAATAAATAAATAAATGAATTCCCGACCCAAATGTAGTACATTCTGCAAAACACCATTTCCACTTCCACTGCAAAGAGAAACACACCCGTTCCTTTTCCCATCACGAAAAAATGAAAGCTATATACACCCGCCAAATAATGTACTACAATTTACAACCAAAAAGGAAAAAAAAAAATGTATATGAATGATACTACAACAACAAAGTAGCAGATGACGAGTCAGCGTTACTTGACCTCATTAGTCGCCGAACGACGGGGGTGTACTTCTCTGGCGATGGAAACTGGGTTGTTTATTCGGGTTCGTAGTTTGCCGTGCGAAGCATCCGCTATTCAAATGGAGCGGGGCCTGGAGAAGGGACGCTTGGGGGGGGGTACCCATTGTATTTTTGCCTTGGCAATGCCCCCTCTCCCCACCCAAATCCCCCCTTCCCCTCCCCACAATACCCCCCACCCCCCACCCCCGACCGAACGCCATCCGATTTGGAAATCCAAATTGGTGGGCATTTTTGGTACAAATGCAAGAAAATGCGACAATTTGATAAAGAGATATCGGGGCGGTAACGAAACGATGCTAGTTAGTCGGTATTTAGACACAACAAATATGCCCCCCTTCCCCCACTCCCCCCTACCTCGCCTTCCTGCCTTGTAAAAAAAAAAAAAAAAAAAAAAAAAAAAAAAAAAAAACACTTTGGGATCCCCCCCATCCCCCACCCCCCCCCGCCGTCTCCGCTCTGCCCTTGCGGAAACTCCCTCTTCTATAATCACCAACCTTCCCTGTGGAGTATACCTACACAGGTGAAAGACATTGGTTTAATTATACGGCTTTGTAGTTAACTAGCGCTTACGCGCTTCGACCTCTTTCTCGCCCCGGCGAGTTTGTCTGTCATGCAGTGTTCCGATGTCCAGTTTTTGCGTCTGTGGACGCAAACTGCGTCACAATGCAATGCGTCACGTGATCGCCGACCCGACGTTGCTATTTGTAGGACACCAAGGATACTTGATACCAAATTTTGGTGGCAATCGGCCTAAAAACTGTGGCCCGCGTATAAGCGAACAGACAGACAGACAAAACTGAGCTTTATATAATGGATAACATGTGAGTAGGACGAACCGTACGCTAGTGACATGCTATTTTCCGTGTCGACAAGACACCTCATTGATCAGAGAACACATACCATCGTCCTGTGACTGAAACGCCAAATGCAGCGCAAGTCACCATGTGTCTTTGGCATGACCAGTTGCCCCCTGAGACTTCTCGTGGCACAACTGTTGAGCCTGCGTGTACGTTTACTTTGCGATTCACTGGGTTTAAAAGCATTGTCCGCAAGCCGACACATAGCCTGGGCTGCAGTTGCGTCGACGGACTGCACACACACACACACACACACACACACACACACACACACACACACACACACACACACCCCATACACAACAACACACCACACAACACACACACACCACACACACACACACACACACACACACACACACACACACACCACACACACCACACACAAACACAACACAACACACACACACACACACACACACACACACAACACACACACACACACACATGCGCTATTATATTGACCATGTGACATCAATTATTTTTGTCACTTTCCTACTGATACTCAGATTGCATGATTTCTCATTCACTTCTTCAAGATCCATATCGTGTAACATCTTAAAAACGCGCTCGGCCGTTGCCTCACGATGCTTCCAAGCAAATGCCGGACTATAATCATAACATCTCAAGTACATTGTGTCAGAAGTATCAACTCCTTCTGACGTTTTAAGGGTTTCCTTGAAATTAACATTGTCCTACAGGAAAAAAAAACGTCAGATCCCTACCAATATCAGAAAGCTTACAGCATTCGGCGACAGTCTGCAAGCTCGCTCACGAACCGTAGGAAAAGCTGTGTCGCGTTCACCTGTTGAACTATGTTAGTTTGAAAAACCTAAAACACTATAAACTCAATGGACTCCCAGCGCTTCTCTCTCTCTCTCTCTCTCCAGTCTCTCTCTCTCTCTCTCTCCCTCTCCCTCTCCCTCCTCTCTCCTTCTCTCTCCTCGCCTCTCTCTCTCTCTCTCTCTTCTCAGTCTCTCCTGTGTGTGTCGTGTGTGTGTGTGTGTGTGTGTGTTGTGTGTGTGTGTGTGTGTGTGATATTGTGCGTGTGCATGGTGTGTGTGTGTGTGTGTGTGTGTGTGTGTGTGTGTGTGTGTGTGTGTGTGTGTGTGTGTGTTTGTGTGAGTGTGTGTGTGTGTGTGTGTGTGTGTGTGTGTGTGTGTGTGTGTGTGTGTGTGTGTGTGACGTAAGCAAAATCACGTACTGAAATCCATATCCTTTGTTTGAAAAAGCATCTCTCCGATTTCGCACAGGAAGATGTTACACAATACAATATGATCTGATAAACTTACTATTGAAGCCGTCTGACACTCACCAAAACTTACGGCGCCTGGCGCAGCCTGCTTGGTGTCTGTGATATCTTGTACAATACTGAAGATCCGACACCGGCCTGTGTGACCTGAAGGACTGCCAAAGAACGTGCACATGGAGCAGGTCCTCTCCTTCACACACAGCATACTGCATTCAATGGCGGACCACTGGCCGAGAACTCCTGCTGCAGCACGTCCTCTGTGAACAGAACGTCGTTCAGGGGCAGAAGATCAAAGTCTGACTCTGCAACGTGTGCAGCGACTGGGGAAGAAGACCTTAGGTCAAGGGCGGGGTAACTTCCCAGCCATCAGAAGAAAGAGTCAGCAGTGGAATCTGGCACCGGGGGTAGATCTGCCGCCCTCAGCCTTTGACCGGACAAATGGCCAGTTTCTTGCTTCAGGGACACAGCTTTCTTCATGAGAGTGTTAGAGTTAGCTCTTGGCTTGCCTTGATATATTGAAGAAGAGATTGTACTTCCAGCAAGTACTAGGAGCTTAGCGTCCTCCTGGCCTGTATATGTTTGGTATCATTTGAGTAGACAAATGAATATGAGGAGAGAAACAACACTTTTCAACAAACAAAAAATTGAACAATTGTGGACCTGAATTAAGCTGATCATACGGCGCGGTGAATCCTCGAACAAGGACGCAGCAAGGAATAATGAATAGTTTTTCCTTTGGCAGTTGAACGCAAAGACAACAAAGAGCATGCCGGGGGAAAGCAGGGAATCGATGGACTGTGCAGCGTGGTCTGATCAGTTGACAGACCTGTCCCCATCTGATGTCTTCTTATATCGGGACAACACAGCAGGGCTGCATTCAGTCACGTTTACTTTGATCTACGTGCCCCTGCGGATAATTTGAACTGTCCAGCTGTGTTTCACTGAACAGCAAAAAAATGACTGCTTTTATGGATACGACATGTATGGTAAAATCAAACTACAGACCATGATCCAAAACTTCTGTTTTGGCCATCTGTTTTAAAAGTGATTATTGCTTCCCTGCAAATTAGCATTTGAAGATTTTAAAAAAAAGCAATGGGTAGAAGAAAGAGATTATCAACACTGTAAAGAGATTACAACAATGCTGGTAGAATGAAATAATATGTGGGCTGGTAAACTGTTTGTGTGTATTAGGAAAGTGAAACTAAGCGCGCCTACTGAGAGCGTATGATAAAGGACATCCTACATGATGGGAAGGAGAGACTAATGGTGCTGGCTGAGCGAAGAAAGGAAGGAAACCTGTAGTAACACGCACCATGCTGTCAGGGAACTATAGAAACCATTAGGACTGGCGTGGTAAACGCAGCTCTCTTAACCGTACGATTTTTTTTTTTTCAATCGCCAGCCTAGAACGTCTACCTCTGAGATGTCGATTACATTCTTGTTCTTATTTTCAATTGGCCCATCTTTAAGCTTTGATCATTAGTAAAATCGCCGAGGAAAAAAAAATAACAAAATCTCGACGCTCGGGGTTATCTGGGAATTGTTTGATTTCCGGCAAAGGAATACAACATTACCATTAAAGCTCTTCTGTCACGGAGATCAGTTTATGCAAGGCTGGCTTAAATTTTGCGCTCTCGATTTGTAGGTAGCCTGATCATTTCAGCGACAATGTCGATGATATTTGGGCTCGCGGTATTTTGAAAATAATGAACTTTTGAATCAAGTTCCAGGCTATTGAAAATTGGTTCGAGTTCAGTTCGCCTCGGCCTAACAGTATAAATCTCTGTCGAGCACCGGCCACAGTAATCTTGTAGGGTAAGTGTTTCATTCTTTTGAAAAAACGACCATTCATTCAGTCACCACAACGATAAAATGTTGATATTGCAAACCTGCCTATCTGTGCACATAAAGGTGGCAGATCACTGAGTTGTATTAAGAAAGAAACTCAAGTTGAAGAGCTAATTACGTAAACTTATAACTCAATTTCAGGCTGGACAGGACGGGGTACTGTTTCAAGCATTGACCACATGTGTCTGCAACGTTTTGAGAGTGGCAAGCTGGCAGATTACATCCGTCTTCTGTCCTCCGCGTCTTTTTCCTTATCGTTGTTTACAATACAAGTCAGGTTTGGCTTTCCGAAATCTGGTCTTTCCGAAATCTGTTCTAGGTGTGACGCAGGCTACCTGCCTTCTCGAGTGGCGATTGTTTTCGCTGAGCCGATTCAATCATAAACTGCATCATACAGCATATCTAAAAAAGCAGATAAGTGAAAACAATGAATTGTGCATGCAAAACCAGAAGCGCATCCAACTGGATAAGATCGGGCCTGTGTAGAAAATGAGGAAAATCCCGTTTTTTTGCCGCGAGTGGGAGCTGGGTGAGACGACCCAGGCGTATTACCGATATTGGTACAGGCCTACATGTGTCAGCGGTGACGAATGCCAAACTTTTACGGGCAGGCACACAGTGTTTTATACATGATTCTCTTACTGCTTGCGTCTGACCACTGTCTAAATTTTAACGCTCTAATGAATCGCAATGACGTCAATGTCTTTTTGTTTGAATGGCAGGTATTCGTGCCTTCAAGACAGTGCGCACATAGAGGTGGAAGGTCAGGTATGCAGATGACGTCAGTCGTGTTTGTTTTGTTTGTGTTTTTTTTTTTCGTGTGGTTGGCACCGACTGTGCGTGCGGTATTCCTCGACACTGTGAGAACACTGGCTCAGCACCGTGAACTGCTCTATGCCGCCGTAGGTTCAGCGTGTAGAAGTTAACAGGCCCGGCCGTGCTGAATGAGACCAGGTACATTTCTTCAAGTGCAAAGAAGTCTGCTGGAGAGCAAGTTTACTCTTCCCACAATCTGGCCGCCCCCCCCCACGCGCCCCGACGACGCCCCCCCACCCCCCCCCCCCCCCCCCCCCCCCTCCCCGCTCCTCCCCAGTGGGTTAGTGGTCTTCCCTGCACAGAAGATGATTTGTTAGTTGATAAAGGTTAGCAGCAGCTAAGATATCTGGTGTCCTACAACGATAATAGTGCCCTTTGAATTAGTGCTGGCTGAGCTGGGCAGATGTGCATCGATTAACTTCCCTTCTTTCTTATGTTTCCTTTTCTCTTCTTCTCTCCTCTCTCATCTCTCTCTCTCTCCTCCCCTCCGCTCTCCCACTCTCTCCTCCTCAGTCTCTCTCTCTCTCTCCACCCTCTCGCCTCTCCTCCCCACCCTCTCTCTCTCTCGTCTCTCTCTCCTCTCACTCCTTTTTCCTCTTAGGCCACATCTTCTGTCCAATTCTAGGCTCTCTATTCTTGTTCCTCCCACATCCCCTGATTCCCTCCCTCCGCTCTCTCCTCTCTAGAGTCCTTCCCCCTACTTCAACTTCCCCTCTTCTTACACCTTCCATACGCTTATACTTTATCCCGCCCTTGTGGCAGTCCCCAGTGCACTTGACTGACGTGGAATTACCAGCTTTAAGTCGTCCTGGGAAAACCTGCCGAAGAAGACGCTGTAGAAGTGCTGTAGAGCTATAGAGTCATTTAGGTGGTGTTAGATAGTGCCTGTTCCTCATCAACATAATACCGGACAGTATGCACTGAGTCCCCACCGCACCCCCCAAACCCCACACAACCTCCGTCTCTTCCCTTCTCTGTTGATGGCATTAATTGTTCGGTCGCACCGCTGGCGTAAATTAGCAATCCCCCACTGGAGGGCACCATCTCGTCTTTCTTGTCATAGCCCCCCCCATGAATTTGCTGTCTTAAACTAAACTCACCCCGGCCGGAGGCTGATTGATAGGGAGGGATGGGGATATTGAAGTTAATGCTGTGGAGCTCCATTCCGGCCTGAGACTGCATGGCAGAGCTGTACTCTACGCTTACTTCCATAATATATCCCGGCGTCAACCAGGGCGGAAAATTACAGACACCTGTAGTGTTGGTGCCAACATTTGAGCAGTTCAGAATCGTGTCCACTAAGCTGATGAAATTCCACAGGAAACTCAATTTTGGTAGGAGCCGGTCGGGTGTAAAAAAAAAATCCCAAAAATAAATGGTTCTGATGGCGACTTCCCCAAACCGTGTATCCCCGAACGTTTAAACCATAGCCCCTATTAGTTAGTGTGTGTCCGCTGGCACAAATAAAAAAGTCGAACAGTCGAACTTTAATCATTTCAAATGGATAATCTGTTCCCTTTCACTCACTGGACACACAGAACATGCTCACGGAAGAAACGCGTTAAAATTTTGATACAGATCTGATTCCGGCTATCTCAATAAGAAATTGTCATATTCTTCAAAACAAAACTATTACAATTTTCCAATGAAGATTCCAACTCAATAAGGAATTGTACTATCCTTTAAAACAAGACTATCACAATTTTCCCAATGAACATGATCACAATTTTCCAATGAACAATGAACACCCCGAAATCACTTTAACGAAATCATCATGAAGGCACAGCCGACTATGTCTGTGCTCTTGGTGTCAAATAGAGACACACCACAGTCCATAATTCTGTGGTGTTCTCACACCAAGGGTTCAAAAAAAGAACCCAACAGCGCGCCCACAAGCAGCAGCCAGTGAAAGATAGTATATAAAACAAAACGAAAATGTGGAGGGGAAAATAGTTGCTGAAAAACTAAAAAACATTATGCAAACAGTATAAAATGTAGGGGATAAACTTTGAGCCTATGCTTGAGGATCCATTTAAGGATGCAAGGGAGATGAAAAGATATGAAACAGTCTGGAATAGATAAATAGAGAGAGAGATAAAGAGCGAGAGATGTATATATGTGTATACATACATACATATATCTATATATATATATATATATATATATATATATATATATACAATAAACTAATAAATTCCAAGGATAAGTACCGAGAGCACCATTCCAGCAACTTACAGAGCAGCTAGGTGTTGCAATGACTGCAAGAAATATTAAATCATAAACAAAGCTTGCTCTTATGTCTTAGGTTGTAGAAATAGGGGGTGATAAGCCTTCATATCTGCAGTGGTAGATAATTCTGCCTAACTGACAGTATGTGCTTGAGTGGGTGAAATGGGGAATAATAAATGCTTCTCAAAATGAACCTTCTCTAAGCTTATAGTCTCCAAAGCAGGAGACAATCTCCAATGAGGAGGAAGCTCACTAACATATAACTCCTGGTCAGATCTCCATGGGGGGGAGAAAGCTCACTAACATATAAACTCCTGGTCAGATACTGGTATTTCGAAACCTGATTGTTTCTCCTCAGTGACCGCGGGAAGTGGTGGTAATTGACTCCTCTGCCTTTTCGGTTTTAAGAAGAATGCTATACCAGAAAAAAGGCTGGTGTGCAATACCGTATTATGTTTGTTGAGTTTTCAAAAAACCAACCAAAGGTGCCACCTAAGAAGCAAAAGGAAATCATGAAAGAGCAAAACAAGCTACATTTTCTAGTGAAAAGAAGAAAATAAAAAAGACAACTTCTTAAGACACAAGTGCTGAGGGCCAGTTCTAGGAATGAATCCGCAAGGGACTAAATTACAATAAACTAATAAATTCCAAGGATAAGTACCGAGCACCATTCCAGCAACTTACAGAGCAGCTAGGTGTTGCAATGACTGCAAGAAATATTAAATCATAAACAAAGCTTGCTCTTATGTCTTAGGTTGTAGAAATAGGGGGGTGATAAGCCTTCATATCTGCAGTGGTAGATAATTCTGCCTAACTGACAGCATGTGCTTGAGTGGGTGAATGGGGAATAATAAATGCTTCTCAAAAATGAACCTTCTCTAAGCTTATAGTCTCCAAAGCAGGAGACAATCTCCAATGGGGAGGAAGCTCACTATCATATAAACTCCTGGTCAGATACCGGTATTTCGAAACCTGATTGTTTCTCCTCAGTGATCGCGGAAAGTGGTAATTTGACTCCTCTGCCCTTTTCGGTTTTAAGAAGAATGCTATACCAGAAAAAGGCTGGTGTGCAATACCGTATTATGTTGTTGAGTTTTCAAAAAAACCGAGCACCATTCCAGCAAACTTACAGAGCAGCTAGGTGTTGCAATGACTGCAAGAAATATTAAATCATAAACAAAGCTTGCTCTTATGACTGCAGAAAAGTGGTAATTTGACTCCTCTGCCATTCCAGCAACTTACAGAGCAGCTAGGTGCTCGGTACTTATCCTTGGAATTTATTAGTTTATTGTAATTTAGTCCCTTGTGGATTCATTCCAAGAACTGGCCTCCCTCAGCACTTGTGTCTTAAGAGGTTATCTTTTTATATTTTCTACTTTTCACTAGAAAATGTAGCTTGTTTTGCTCTTTCATGATTTCCTTTTGCTTCTTAGGTGGTGGCACCTTTGGTTGGTTTTTTGAAAACTCAACAAAACATAATACGGTATGCACACCAGTCTTTTTCTGGGTATAGCATTCTTCTTCTTATTGTCTCCTGCTTTGGAGACTATATAAACTTACAGAAGGTTCATTTTGAGAAGCATTTATTATTCCCCATTCACCCACTCAAGCACATGCTGTCAGTTAGGCAGAATTATCTACCACTGCAGATATGAAGGCTTATCACCCCCCTATTTCTACAACTTAAGACATAAGAGCAAGCTTTGTTTATATAATTGTTACTTGTGACAGTTTGAGTCAAACGTCGCTGATCTTCCAACTGATCAGCCAGTTCTGCTTGACCAGGAAGGTTTACGAAGCCAGTCGCTACGTCAGCCTGAAAAGGGGGGGGGGGGGGGGGAGGGGGGGGGGGGGGGGGGGGGGGGAAAAGAAACAATGAGGATAATTGTTTGTTATAACATGCAATGAATACATTTGGTACGAAGGCTTTTTTTCTTACATTTTTTAAAAAACTTTTTGTGAGCAGGTCAATTCAAGAGTGAAAAAAAAATACTGACAATAGTAAAGCAAGAAGGCAATGAATGAAAAAATCAAACCCTGTTTATTTTGATAGAGCGTGGGAAATACGAAAGGTGAAGTTCATGTCAACAACAACAACAACAACAAAAAATCATCAATTGTGTAACGGTAACTTCGTAAGATTCAGGGAAAAGAGACAGGAAAACAGAGAGAAAAGAAAAGACAAAGAAGAAAGAGAAGAAGAAACAGAGGAAACAAAGCAAGAAAACAAAGGAAAAGAGAAAGAAAAGAAAAACAGGAAATTGATCGATGCACACCTGCCCAGCTCCCCAACACCAAGTCAAAGGGCACTGTTATCGTTTTAGGACACCAGATATCAAAGCTGCTGCTAATCTTTATCAACAAACAAATCGCCTTCTGACCAGCCGCCTTGGCGAAGTGGTTAGCTTTAGCGGACTCCCGACTGAAAGGTCGTGGGCTCGATTCTCATCAGAGCCATGTGAGATTTTTCTGCCCCGACTCGCTCCTCTCCTATCTAGAGCTGAGTTTGCTACGGGCTCAGTTGGGAAGACTGGGACCACACAGTCGAGTTTCATCAACTGAATGGATGCGTCCCTGAGAGTGTTGCTCAAATTTCATGACTAGCACTGCAGGTATCTGTATTTCTCGGGCCTGATTGACACTGGGATATGTTATAGAATTAACGTAGAGTACCGCCTTGTCCTGCAGTTTCAGACCGGAATGGACATCCATGGCATCATCTTCATCATCCTCATTCTCATCGATCAGCATTGAAAAAAAGGCTTGATTTCTGTGGCTCTTCATGCCCTGCTGCCATGGTGACCTCAGTTTTTGATGTCCTCTCCACGTCTATGGCCTTGGTTGGTTCCGTCGGGGGTCACCGGTATCAGCAAGTTCATGGGGGCTGTTGTTGGACAGACGTGGTGGCGCCTTCTGGAGGTGGAGTTCATTCACGCCGGCTCGGCAACTATTGTCGTCAGAAGGGGGCTTAGCAGGTAGTGTCCTGTTTATGTTGGATCAGGACAGACACCACTGAACACCACCGAAGTGACTCGGCAGCGGTGCAGTGTCTCCTCTGGTGGGTTGCCACTTGATGACATTGTTCCCTGTGGTTTGCCGTGCTGGGGGCTAAGGTGACCTAGACCACGCTGTGGCTGTAGACAGGAGGGAAGGAGAGGGGCTCGGAATGAGCGGCATGGTGCAATGCCACTGAGGTGGCACAGAAAATGGGAGAGCAAAAAACAAAAAACAAAAAAAAAAAAAAAAACACACACACACACACACACACACACACACACACACAACACACAGGGGAGACCACGTTACCGCTGTGGGTCTGGGAAATTGACAGATTGTGGGAGGGGCAAAGCTGCTTTCCAGCAGACTTCTTTGCTCAGTGTGCCAGGAGCTCGTTCAATCTTGCCAATTGTTCCCTACACGCTATACTTACGGCTGCACACAGTCACAGATGTTTACACTGCTGAGCCGGGTGTTCAGACAGTGTTGAGGAAAACCACTCTTCGCATACGTAGCACATGCAAGGACATAATCGACGTCATTAGCATACCCGATCTTTCAACTCTTCATGCGCGCACTCTGGCTTGAAGGCATCGACATTGAAGTCATTGTGATATAATTAGAGTATAAGACGTGGGCAGTGGTCAGACGGTGGGCAGTGGTCAGACGCAAGAAGACGACAAATGATGCTCTAACACACACACACACACACACACACACACACACACCACATATATATATATATATATATATATATAGTATATATATATATATATATATATATATATATATACCTGACCGTTAACGTTCGTATTTGAACATGTGTACCATTATTGATGGTACGACCGGCTCGTCTCACACACGCTCGCACTTGACAAAACTGGTTAGCTTTTTTTTTTTTCGTATTTTCCACACACGCCTGTTTTATTGCAGCTGCACATTTCATTGTCTTCATTGATCTGCTCTTTGGAACTATGAATACGGAGTATGATTGAATTTATAAACGAATCGGCGTCAGCAAAACAGTCGTCGCCGTTGTGAAAGGAAGTACACCACCCATGGATTAGCTAATCTTGATCTCAAAAAAAAGCGTTCGGACCGACAATTGTCAGCAACATTGTTCGCGAGAGAAACAGCCGAACAACAATACACGATTGAAATGCTTGAAAACAAAATGTGGCTATTAAGCCTCAAAACTGGCTACGTTTATGTTTCATAATTGAACCATTGATTTGTGTAATGAGATCACGGACTTACAGTTCTTTTGTAATAGAACTCGGTGATGTCCACCTCGTTTTTCACAAAAATTGTCAAGTCTGCGATGATCAACGGAACATTGTTGTTACTAAACTAGCTTTTTTCAAGGGAGTGAACTGTTACCCTGCAAGATAGTGCTGGCGGGTGCTCCACTGGGCGTATGCCAACTGAACTGGACACCAATTTGAACAGCCTGGGAACTCGATGTTTACTTCACAAGTTCAATACTTCATTTTAACAATACGTTGATCCTGAAACATTATGGACGTACCAAAAAAAAATGCTTACTTACGAATCGGGAGTGCAAATTAGATCAGCCCAGCCTTAACTGATTTCCTTTGTAGAAGAGCTGTAGTGGAAATGCATTCCTTTGCGTGAATGAAACGTTCCGAGAAAATCACAAGCGAACTTAATTTAATTTTTTTTTTTTTTGTCTCGGCGATCTAACGAGGAACTAAAACCAAATGAAGGCGGCATTAAAGATAAGGATGGATTGGTCGACATCGCGTATATATATAGACGTTATCGTCTGGCGATCTGAACATTCGTACGGTTCAGGCCAGCGTTATGCGTGCTCTACAACGTTGGCGCTATTAGCTTCCGCTTTCCCTGACGTTTGATATTACTACAGTTTCATTCAGCCGGCGCCATTACTTTCCACGGTCCCTACCGTAGCATGTGTTTTAATACCTTTTTCTTTTCTTTTCTATTCTTTTTCTACTTTGTTCTTATTTCAGGATACGTTTTCAGAAAGATTTCGCGCAGTCGACGTAGTAAGTTTCAACTTTTCCTTTCATATGCAGTGTTTTACCTAGCCTACACATTTCATCCTGCCAGCATTGCTCATGTCTTTTTCTTTTCTGATACCCGTCGCTTTTTTTTCTTCAAATGCCATTTCGCAGGGAAGCAATATCCACTTCAAACGGTAGTGGTCAAAAAACAGTTTCTGCTTGTGGCCTTTATGTTACTATGCATTGCGCACGCGTGAACGCAGCATTTTGTTCCTGTTCAAACGAACACAGATGAACAGCCCAAGTTTCCGCAGGGGCAATTAGGTCAATGAAAAACGAGGCTGAATGCAGCCCTGCTTTGCAATCTTGATAACAAGGCATCACACGGGGACAGGTCTGTCAACTGATCAGGCCATGCTGCACAGTCCATCGATCCCCTGGTTTCCCAGCATGCTCTTGTGTGCTCAACTGTCAAAAGAAAATCGTGCTTTATTCTTGGCTGTATTCCTGTTCCGGCATTCACCGCTGTCTGGCCAGGTTCGAGTCCACAGTTGTTCCATTTTTTTGTTTGAGATAACATCATATTTCTGCATTTATTTATCGTGTCAACCACAGCCAAAGTGTTGTAGGACAGGAAATACACTAGGACCTTCAGACGCGCTGGAAATCAAATCTGTTCTTCAATTTTCCAGAAGAGACTAGGAATTGCGCTCTAACACTCTCAAGAAGAAAGCTGTCCTAAAGCAAGAACTGGCCATGTCCCGGTCAAAGGCTGAGCGGCAGATCTTACCCCCGGTGCTACATTCCACTGCTGACTCTTTTTGATGGCTGGAGAAGTTACCGCCCTTGACCCAAAGGTCCTCTTCCCCAGTCGCTGCACACGTTGCAGAGTCAGACCTTGATCTTCTGCCCCTGAACGACGTCTGTTCACAGAGGACGTGCTGCAGGAGTCCTTGGCCAGGTCCGCCGTTGAATGCAGCATGCATGCAGTGTGCGAAGGAGAAGACCTGCTCCATGTGCACGTTCTTTGGAAGTCCTTCAGGTCACACAGGCCGGTGTCGGATCTTCACCACTATACACGGTGAGAGACAGACACCAAGCAGGCTGCGCCAGGGGCCGTAAGCTTTGGTGAGTGTCAGATGGCTTCAATGGTAAGTTTACTATTTTATATTGTGTCGTGTAACATCTTCCTGTGCGAAATCGGAGCTGGTTTTTCAAAGGAAGGTAACAAATACGTTGTTCCTTTCTCTATGACTTTTTGCTTTTCTCTCTCTCTCCTCTCTCTCTCTCTCTCTCTCTCTCTTCTCTCTCTCTCTCTCTCTCTCTCTCTCTCTCACACACACACACACACACACACACACACACACACACACAAGAAAGAGAGACAGACACAGACAGACACACACACACACACACACACACACACACCACACACACACACACACACACACAACACACACACATACACACACACAGACTGAAAGACAGAGACAGAGAGCGCAAAAAGAAAAAGAAAAGAAAGGAGTCGGAGTCTGTTGAGTTTTTCGTTTTCTCTTAACCTAACATTGTTCAACAGGTACACGAAGCACTAGCTAGGTACCTACCTATCGCGAGCACGCTTACACACAGTCGCCGAATACTGTCATCTTGTGAGCATTGGTTAGTATCTGATCTGACCTGTTTCTCCAGAACAACGTTCTAGAGGTTCTGAGGGGAAGAAAAAAAACCTTATAATCACAGCAGAAGTTGGGACTTCTGACGCGTTGTGTGTGAGATCCCATGATCATGGTCCAGCATTTTGGGTGCTCTACAACGCTGGCGCTATTAGTTTCCACTTGCCCTGGCACACGATGTTGCTACAAAAAAAAAAGAAACTATATAATTTGAAGATTGGTGGTAAAGACCGAAACAAAGGGGGAGGGGGGGGGGGGGGGGGGGGGCTAAAAGAAAACAAAAACAAATACACAACGTTTCGACTCTTAGAGCCTTTTTCAAGTGACATGAAAACTGAGGACCCACGACAGCACATTAACACAGCAAAATTTGCGTGTGCTGTCGTG
>JADBJO010006588.1:124174-126674 GCA_016801955.1 Conus betulinus
ATGGGTGGGGGTACGGTGAAGGTAGGGGTCCTCCCTCCGTGGAAAACGGCGCGAAAATATATATTTGGAAAGGCGGAATTGAGTTGGGGGTGGTTTGGTGGGGTACATCTTTCCTTCCCTCCCCACCCCCCACCCCCCATCCCCCAATTCCTTTTTTTGTGTGTGTGTGGTGGTTTTGTTAAAAGCGGATAGATTAGTGGTGGCATGAGCTCCTCTTCCAATAATCTGAAGGGGGAGGGAAGAGTGAGACGGTGTAAGGGATTCTCCTCTTTCCACCCCCCCAAAATGTTTGTTTTTTTTCTTAATGGACTGTCCAGGGTTGAGTTCATTGTCGCCCGATATCACACAAAACGTTCAGGCTGCTTTCCCACCAATAGCGGAGAAGTTTCACGCCTGGTCACCAAAAAAAAAAAAAGAAATCTTTTTTACGGTCAAGAGGGAGGATCGGAGAGGGTAGTGTGCGGTGGGGAGTGGAGGAGGGGACGGGATTCCATTTACATGAAAAGGGAAGGGGAGGGGGGGGGGGGTGTATCCAAAGGGAGTCTGGGTGGTCCTTCTCAAGTGTAAAGAAGGCGGCGGAGGGGGGTGGGGTGGGGGGCAAGGTGAGGCAAACGCAAATGTTACCAGCGGGGAGGGAGGGGTCGGGGGGGGGTGGGGGGGGGGGGGGGGGGGGGGGGGGGAACAAGGCGATTCTCCCCACCTACCCCTCATCAGGTCCTGTGGACCAAACTGAAACTGCCAACTGAATCCGGTTTCAGGTCAGGCCCGCGCCACCTGGGGCGGGTGGAGACGACATGGAGGTGGGGGGTCAGTTCCAGTGGAATGACGGCACCCCGCTGCCAAACGACAGTCCTCTCTGGGTCCCAGGCAGAGACCCTTGAAAGCATGACCCCCGGGATGAACTGCCTGTGGCTGTACCAAAACGTCTCCCTGTATGACACCGGCTGTGAGAAAGCACATCTCTTCGTCTGTCAGAAAGACTACATCTGAAGGCCGCCGATAGTGAAAACTCTGCTACATGTCATTTTTCTTCAGCGGGGGTCGTTGACTTTGGCATGGTTTACATCAGCCCCGTGGACTTTTGCCCCACGGTCACACTTTTCCACAACGCTACAAACGTAAAGTTGTATCTTCAGTGATATGATACCAACCTGATAGTAGCCTCTTAAAACACATTCACATCATTTTTTCACCATTGTAACACAAGTCTCTCTCTCTCTCTATCTCTCAAACACACACACACACACACACACACACACCACACACACACACACACACACACACAACACACCACACACGCACACACATATGCACACACCACACACTCTCAACTCTTGTCTAATATCACGAATAGTGGATAGACGTTAAAATGAAGGCCACACCACACACACTCTCACTCACACACACCCCAACCACACACACACACACACACACACACACACACACACACACACACACACACACACACACACACACACAACATACACGCACGCACTCCCGCACGCACGTACGCACGCACGCACGCACGAACGCGCGCGTGCGCACACACACACACACACACCACAACACACACACACACACACACACACACACACACACACACTATGGTCTTCTTTTTTTTGGTTACAACATTACAGACCAACAAGATCGATGTGCTGACACTTCACTAGCAAGGTTTTATCTTGGGTTCACAGGTCTTGATTCATTTTTTTTTTCGGTGCTCTCTCTCTCTCCTCTCTCTCTCTCTCTCTCTCTCCTCTCTCTCTCCTCTCGTCTCCGTCTCTCTCTCTCTCTCTTATGGTCTGTCTTAGTTATTGATATGCAAACAACGAGTTACCCCAACATCCAAGACCTGATTGATAATGTTTATGTCTGCACAAAACAAAACATTATGGAAACACGTTCTCAGCACTGTGGCTGTAGTGATCACTCACCTGTATGCCTAACGTGGCTAAAACAAGGCACTCAAATTCCTAGACCCCGGAGACAAAGTCATTAGGAAAATATCATTTGCCAGTTTTGTTGAACAAGAATTCCTTCCTACGTGATTTAGCTCAATCATCGTTATCTTATGTTTATTAATACACTGATCCTGATCAAGCTTTTGAATTTGTCATAAAACTTTCAAGATGTCTACAACAAAATATGCCCCATTTAAAACTAAGAAGGTAAAATATTCACCTAAACCTTTGGTTCACAGATGAAAATTCAAGAAGCAATGCAGTTAAGAGACAGACTCTGCTAAAAAAAAATAAACAATTTGAAGAGTTCAAGAAGCAAAGGATTTAAGTACCTCAATGTTGCGTAGTTCAAAGAAGAAGTGTTTAGAAACTTAGTTTGTAATGGCTTTTAAAATAACTCAAAACATATTTGGAAGGCCATAAACATTCTTACACATAAACATTTTGACAAAACGACTACAATTCCGCCTGACATTTCTGGTGATAGTTTCAGTCATCATTTTTCTAACATTGCCAATCAAACAGTTAAGAAAGATAGA
>JADBJO010006589.1:0-10000 GCA_016801955.1 Conus betulinus
CATCTGATGAATTCTCGTCATGTGAGGACTTGCTGAAATCTGTTGCTTATCGCTGTGCTCTAGCAGTATTTGCTGTGCTCGCTGTTCTGGGAAATTTTGGAAGTTTTGTCTACCGAATATATTTTTTTGTCAAAAGGAACTCCGACTGGTTTTGTAATATTTGTTCTTCATCTGTGTGCATCTGATCTTTTAATGGGGCTCTATTTAATCTTCATTGGCGTGGCAGACTGGATTTATGCTGGTAGATATATGCTGAATGAAAATGCATGGAAAAAGGAGTTCAGTTTGCAGCATTGCAGGGCTGTTATCCCTACTATCATCTGAAGTATCAGCTTTCCTAATCTGCTTCATCACTCTGGATCGTTTCATTGTGCTCCATTTTTTCCTTTCAGTCAGATCCGGTTTGGAGTCAAATCAGCTCACATTGCCTGTGTCTTCATGTGGGCTCTGGGACTCACGCTGGCATCTGTACCTCTGCTCCCTGCAACTTCACACTGGGAGTTCTTCCACCAGACAGGAATTTGCATTCCACTGCCTGTCACCAGAGCTGACTTTCCTGGTCACACTTACTCGTTCAGTATTATGATCATCTGCAACCTGATCCTCTTTCTCCTGATTGGTGTGGGTCAGTGTCTTATTTACTGGTCAGTGAAGAAGTCACACTCGATCTAATCAGCTGACAAAGACCAAAGATTTAGACACCGAAAGTGCACAGTCCAAGGAAGCAACTATCGCCAGGCGTCTCCTATCTGTTGCCCGTGTCTGATTTCCTGTGCTGGTTTCCTATTGGTCTGTGTGGGGGTCCTGGCTGCCAATGGTATCGTCATTCCAGGGGAGGTCAACGTTGGAATGGCCATTTTCGTGTTGCCACTCAATTCTGCACTGAACCCATTCCTCTACACTTTCAACATCATTCTGAGAGAAACGGCGCAAAGCACAAGAACTTCGTTTTCTAAAGCTGTTACGTGCTCCGAAAAAGAAATAACGCTTTCTGCATATTTTGAATGAAAGCATGTGGGATAAAAAGAAAATGGAATCCAAGTGTCAGGACAGTGTACTGTTGCATATGGCGTAAGGTGGCCATAGCACAGTTCATACTGAGAACAAATAAATTACCAAAAACAAAAACATCATTCCTAAAAAAAAGAACGTACATTTGCCTGCTGCCAAAACTTCAATCATGATGACAGCATTCAAGCATAAATGTGAAGTCATCTGAACGCATGCAGAGCTGTTAAATGTATTTTTCATGATTATCATTTTTTAAATGAAATGTTAGACATATAATTTCATAGCTATACAAAAAAAACACAAAACACAAAGCAACACACACACACACACACACACACACACACACACACACACACACACACGCACGCACGCACGCACGCACGCACGCACACACGCACACACACACGCACGCACATACAAACGAACATAATTGAAGACCTAACAAACAAACAAAAAAGCAAACAAACAAACAACAAAAAACAACAACAGCAGCAACAACAACAAATAAATACACCAAATCATTTATCGTTTTTTAGCCTTCCCACTGATGGACTTTCTGTCTATTCAACAGACGAGCTGGCAAGCATGTTTGTTTGCAGGAATGAATCCTCATGGACTCCTGTCATGGAGGCACCAAGATAGGCTACAATGAGGACTCACTGTATGTCACCATGGAGACATACAGTGAGTCCTCATGGAGAACTATCATGGTGACACACAGTGAGTCCTCATGGAGGCCTTTCATGGTGACACACAGTGAGTCCTCATGGAGAACTATCATGGTGACACACAGTGAGTCCTCATGGAGAACTATCATGGTGACATACAGTGAGTCCTCATGGAGAACTATCATGGTGACATACAGTGAGTCCTCATGGAGAACTATCATGGTGACACACAGTGAGTCCTCATGGAGAACTATCATGCTAACACACACTGAGTTCTCAATCGCATGAAGGCCTATCCTGGCAAAACAAATCAATAGTCACTCAGACAGCAGACAAGGGACTGGGAACACTACTATCATTTTACCTACGTACATCTACAGCACATGTAATCAATACACAGTATAACAATCCCAGTGGTGAATTTGTTGAGGCGAAGAAAACAAACAAACAAACACACATACACACACAAAAAAAACCCTATCTACTTCACCCTGGACAGATCAGTTCTGCAGACTTGAGGCCACGAACGACCAGCAGGCTAAGGTTTGTGGTGAAGATGTCAGTTTCTCTCCCACACCTCCCACCCCTCCTACCACCTTCTCACATTAGTCGTATCTGACCCAACTGGATCTGTCTATGCCCTCCTTCATGTCAGTGAAGGTGTCTTGGTCAACTCAACAGATCTGGGAAGTTATACTTGAAAAGCCCAGTCACTTCCCTGGAGCTGTTGGATGATGTAAAGAAACAGTCTGCTGGATGTGTGGATCTCTGCACAGTATATTTGCAATGCACCCTGAGTGCTTGATAGTACATTTTTTTTTCTGCTGAGGAGGAGCTTGGGGGTAGGGTGGCGGTGGGAACGTAATGTTACATTACACGGACAGTTTCCCTTGGGTTCTTTGCATGAAAGGGAATTCAGGTTCTTCTTTGCTTTTCTTGAGAAAAAAACAAACAAACAAAAAACAAAAACAAAAAAAAAAAAAAAAACACACACGAATGTAAGAACTTAAATCCCATGCATGGACAAATGGTAGAGAGACAAATGCATCCCCCCCCCCACACACACACACACACATCTATCAACAAATGGTAGACAGACAGATGAATTCCCCACCCATCCATCATGAAATGGCAGCGAGGGATATGAATGCCACACATATCCATCATCAAATGATAGACAGATGAATTTCCCATACATCCATCAACAAATGGTAGACAGAGAGATAAATTTCACATCCATCTAACAAGAAGTGGTAGACATACAGATGCATTCCACATACATCCATCAACAAATGATAGAGAAACAGATGAATCCCCTACTCATCCATCCAACAAAAGGTAGACAGACAGATGAATTCCACATCCACCCATCTAACAAATTATATACCGACAGACGAATCCCCTCTACATCCTCCCAGCACGTAGAGAGGAAGCTCCATTTATCCATTCATTCAATGGGTAATAAGAAATGTACTTTCAATCAAATCCCTATAGGATGTAAATGCATATTTATTTCTATTTTGCTAAAATGTTTATTTCTATTTTGCTAACAGAGAGATGTGTTTTATTCCATCTCCCTGGCAGATGGATGTATTTTCATTCCATCTTTTCAACAGATGTGTTTCCATTCCAGCCCCCTTCACTGTCAGCTGGCTGGTGTTGGTGAACAGGGCTGGATGACCTTTGTGTTCTTTTAGAGCTTATCTACATGTTTTGTCTAATGTGTTTGTTTGTCTCTTTCGTTCATGGAAACAGTAAGTCTTCTTTTAAATAAAAGTCAGGAGTGTATGGCCAGAGAGAATGAAAGAGGGTTTACATGTGATTCAAATCTCTAGGGAAATGTGCACAATGGATATGTTTTGTTGCTGTTAATTAATTTCCTTGATCTGTTATCTTACGTGCATCGTTGTGTTTCAGTCATATGTCTGGATCACCCCTAATCTCTCTCTCTCTCTCTCTCTCTCTCTCCTCTCTCTCTCTCTCTCTCTCTCTCTCTCTCTCTCTCTCTCTCTCTCTCTCTCTCTCTCTGTGTGTGTGTGTGTGTGTGTGTGTGTGTGTGTGTGTGTGTGTGTGTGTGTGTGTGTGGTGGTTCTGTGCAAATGTGCGTTTGTGTTTGTGATCATGCGTGGACGAGTTTATGAATATAACTGTGTGTGTATATACGCGAGATTGTATGTCCATAACAAAACTGCAAAACAGTGGGGAAGAAACTATCAATGGATTAGGCACGAACTGAATGTTGAACGTATTTTAAAGTATTATCAAATTCATTAGCATCTTCTTAAATCAGTAATATCTTAAAAGTAAACAAACACTCTTCATTTGCTTCATTCCAGTCAAATGAAAATCGTTTTTTCATACATACAACCAGGTGCTAATGACTTTTATGAATACTTTGAAATAAATTGAATGTCAGTTTACGGCCTAAGTCTAGTCAGTCAGTTCTGTGTGGGTTAGTGAGTGCCACAAGAGTACTATACAGCTTTGATTTGTCCGGAGACCATCTACAGTGGTCGATCGATGTGTGGGCAGGTACGACCACCGACACTAACTTTTTCTTTTTTCCTTTGGCCGTGCCAGAGACAGGGAAGGAGTGTTGTGTGTTACGCATACTAGTACGTACATACTATACAAAAAAAACCCGTCACTTACACGATGGATGAGAGAGAGCGCGGGGGTGGGTGGGGGATTCAGGGAGGGGGCAGGGGGGGGGGGGGGGGTGGTTGGAGAGGGGGAGGGGTTGAACTGACAGGAGGTCATGTGTGTCGCCAGACCAGTCACTCACAGCTCTACTTCTGTTCTTTCAGTTCTTCTTTTCGTCCCATCTTGTCTTAGCCATTTGTTCGTGCTTCTTCCACCGTTCTTACCTTTTTCCTCTTTTTGACTCCATGTTTTCTTTTAAAATGACATTCTAACTACGTCACAATCTCCACGCAATCTGGTTGATGAACAGAATGGTCTCAGTTAATGCTTCCTCATTCTGTGGAGTCGCTGCATACGGATATTGATTCCAAAGAGAAAATCACCTCTCATCTGGCGGTCTCAAGCCCTGGAACTGAACCAAAGGCGCTTGGATTCAGAGAGCAGAGCATAAAGCCACGGGGCCGACAGAATCTCCTCGTTTATGGTGTTATTGCTCGTTCCTGAACACGCACCCTCCCCCTTCCACCCGCTTGTCGCCCTCCGCACAACCCTCCACTCCCCACCTCTCCTCCGTTCTTCAAGACTGGAACGCGCGCAGCCAGAGAAGAAACATCGGCATGGACAAACGTAAGAGGATGCGCCGTAAGAGAGAGAGAGAGAGAGAGAGAGAGAGAGAGAGAGAGAGAGAGAGAGAGATTCAGACTCAAACTCAGACATTTTATTCCCCTAGGCCTTGGGCCTTCGAAAGAGGAAGTACCTAAACACATAAACAGTCACACTTCCAAATTCACGATAATGATGACATTGCACAAATGCTTCGCCTTTTGACAACTTTGCACACATAAACTACAAACCATTATACAATGCTTTCATTCTGTGATGACATTAAGAGTGAGTGAGAGAGAGAGAGAGAGAGAGAGAGAGAGAGAGAGAGAGAGAGAGAGAGACAGACAGACAGACAGACAGACAGACAGAGCCACAATGACCAAACTAACAGTAGTGTAGATGGGGTCTTCTGAATACTGATGATGTTGCTCATGTTACTACAGCTGCTACTGTTGCTCCCGCAGTGACCACTGCTGCTGATGATGATTCTGCTACTGCCACCGCTACTACTACTACTGCTGCTGCTGCTGCTGTTACAAAGCACTACAGTTGCCTCTGCTACTGCTGTTACTGCTACGACTACTATTTATCCTGCTGTGGTTTCTACAACACCAATGACAAACACTACTACTACTACTACTACTACTACTACTACTACTACTACTACTACTACTACTACTACATGTTGCTAAAGTAATTACAGCTATTGATTTTGTTATCATTCCTGACAGCATAAAGGCTATTGCTGTGCAAGCTACTTTCGCAGTTACGATTACCATTACTTTTCGCTTCTATTACTGTCACTGTTGCTGCTAGTACTGGTACTACCACAGGAAAAAGAACGACAGCAAACAACAACAACAACAACAACAACAACAATTGTAGGCACAACACAACTATTACTAATACTAAACTGATGTTGATTTTTTCTGGTGCTGCTTTCCTCCCACCATTACAACAGCCATGTCTACTGCCACTACTGCGATTAATGTTATTGCTGATGTCGGTGTTCTTCTGCTATTACCACTCCTGCTGCTACTGCTGCTGCTGCTGCTGCTGCTGCTGCTGCTGCTGCTGCCTCTGGAGCTGCTAAGTCTACTGCTATTGCAAATTCCGCTGCTACTACTACGAGTACAACCGAGGATTTATACAGTTAGTCCTGATGCGGATATTGTGACAGCTACTACAACTACTACTACTTAAAACTCACTATCATGACGACGATGACGATGACAATAGTGATTACTTACTACTACTACTACTACTACTGGTGCTGCTAAAGCCACCACAGTACCACCATGACTACTACTACTACTGCTACAACCATAGGTTACAATTACATGTTGATGTTGTTCATGTGCTATAAGAATCATTTCCATCCCATTGTTTATTAAATGTACACTCCTCGCTAAATCCTGTTCATACCATTATGTTGTAGGGTGGTGTGAATGAGTGAAAGAGACAATTAACAAAATACACAAAGAGCTTACACGCCTTCAGACATCCAGCAGACAGATATAACAGATCTATTTGCAAGCACCCCTTACTCCTCTTGGTGACTTCTGGTGACCCTGACTCTTTGTTTGTGTTTGAAATTGAAGTCTTTTGTGCTTCTTCTGTTATTTCATTTTCATTTAATTATCAGGGCTTTTCACTTAGATTATAAGTGACTGTGTGTTGACTGTATAGTGTTTCCTTTTAGTTTTATTGTGCGATTTTTAATGAGAAATCTATTTATTTGAGCCCCATCTCCAGTCATACAGGTTGGTAGCAGTGTACCTGTATTGTACATTTCTTTTATTCTATGCTACTAAAAGGGAATAGGCTCTGATTCTCCTGTTTAATCATTGCTTTCATTCTTTTTCTTTTCTACTATTCTTTTTCTGTCTATCCTACAGGAGTTCTATCATCATGAAAGTGAGGAGTTGTTTTGTTTTGCATCCATTGTTTTCCATTCTTCATTAATCCACCCTTATTATTTGTGGTCCTTTTCTCCTCTTTCATCATTTTCATTGGAGTGAATGAGGTATTGAAAGTGTGCATTAGTCATTGCATACAGTTTCTTCTTTCTTCATGTAAATTGCAGATTTCCTCTGCATTTCACTGATACATACACAAACTTATTACACTTCTTTCACATGCACCTATTTACAACTGTCTGTGTGGATATGTGAATGATATTGATTGTATAATTTTTTATCTCATTTTGTCATTTTTCATCTTGTTCGTTTGTGTTGTTGTTGTTGTTGTTGTTTTTGTTGTTCAAATTTGTTTCCTACTTTCAACAATAGAAACCTTTTTGACCTTGATAAATATTGATTGCTGTGGTGTCATTTTATGTAATCTCCTATCACTCAAGCTATTGATTGCTTTTTTTCTGTGATTTTCTCCTCCTCATCATGTATTAGCAGTTATTAAAAAAGACTGCTCAAAACCAGTAGCTGCTCATTTCAAATGATCTAACTTAAACTAGTGTTGTGTTGCATGTTAATTTCTAACTTGTTTTGTATAGACAAGAGATGACTATGTGATTAAGAAAATAATCTCTATTTTCTAACTTGTCTTGTGAAGACAAAAGTTTACCATTTGGAAAAAAAATCTCTTTTGTCATTTTCTTGGACTTGTGCAACTTTAATCATTATGGAGTTTACCACAAGAAAACAAGAATGATGCTCTGGTCCAACAAGCAAAGTTGCTGGGTATCTCAGATCCGTCGAAAACCAATAAATATGTTGATTTTCCTGTGAATCGTGAGTTGCGACCACAGTAGAGAGCAGGCAAGTTAAAGTCATAACAGAAAAGGTTAGGGGGTTGAAGAAGAAAAAGGATAGAGTTTGAGCAACAAGAAATAGAAAGGAAATTACCTATGAAGGAAGAGGCACAAAAGCATGAGTTCCTGTTTGAGCAAAAACAATTTGAACCCAAATTGGTGCAAGCACAAAAAATAAACATCTTCTGGTGAGGGACCAAAACATGCTAATTAACCTCAAATTCATGGTACCCATTTTCCCAAATTTACCCATGTTCAATGAAACCACGAGGATAATATTGTTTTTTTTTTTGTTTGTTTTTTTTTTGTATAGATTTGAAGCTCATGCTAACATGCTGGCATGAAAAAAAAGAACAATGGCCACTCCATTTAGCTAGTGTGTTACGAGGAGTTACTTTGAGTTTTTACCATTACCATTGTGCCAGTGAAACTTATGAGCCTTTAAAGCAACATGTGTTGAAAAAGTTCATAGCCACCTGTGAAGGTTTCAGAGAAAGGTTAGAAGTGTGAGGCCTGAACAAGGAGAGAACTGCCATTTTTTTTAACCAGTCTTACCCATTTATTGAAAATGTGGACTGGAAGGTCAGAGGTAGACAAGGCTTATGAAGCACTTCATGATCTTTTGATCAGAGAGCAGTTTTTACACGTCTGTGTCCAAAGACTTGCAGGTTTTTCTTAAGGAAAGAACTTTTGATTCAGCAGAACAGATGTGTGCTGCAGCTGAACTCTACAGAGAGGCTCACCCTAACAAGTTGTTAGCTAGACAGTCATGTTGTGCACATCTGCTGAGTGCGTAGCCAGAGAGATTTTTTTTTTTTTTTTTTTTTTTTCCCAAATTTCGAGCTAACATACCCAGCGGCGAACGTCGAGAAATCCGACTGGTGGATTTGTACAGATCGAGTATGGCTTTGGAGTCAGTCACATCTGCTCCCTAGGCTCTCTGTCCACGCTTGTTGGCCGGGTAGTGCTCGTTAATCCCCGCCAGAGGGTAGGATTTTTTTTTTTCTTACCATGTCAATTCGTTGACGTTCGCCGCTGAGTAGTATTAACCGGATATTAAAAAAAAATCTCTCTGGCTATGAACACAGCTGATGTGCACAACTCGTCGAGACTTTTGCCTGTGGTATTGCCACACTGGGACGACAATTGCTGAGATAGTGACATTTCCTTGGGTTTCAATCCCAGCCTCATAGCCAAAACGTGGTCGATTCACTCACACACATTAACATTCTGCAAAAAAATTATGTTTGCCTGCATTCATGTTGTTTATTCAAGTCACCTCTCCTGTTACAACAGTCTGTGCGAGTCACCTCCCATCTGGTAGATCACCACTGCAACGTTTCAGCATGTCCATATAATGTACATTTTATATTGTGTCAGTTGTTTTGTAACACAGTAATCTTTTTTTTCTTTAATGTGAACATTACTGTGTCACATTAGGTATTGTTAATATGTTTTTATATATGTGTCCATTCAGCTAGGGACCTTAGCCTAAATTAATTAAACTTTCTCATGCAAATTCGCATGGTCTTAATCTGAATATTTGCGTTCATGATCTTTTTCTCTCTCTGAATAAGACCGACTGATTGACGATTAACTGATAATATTTACTCCCAAGGGTAACAGATAAAGAGGGGTTTTTTTTTCCCCCAACTGGCCCTTTTGTTCAATCTAGTCCATAAGAGAGAGAGAGAGAGAGAGAGAGAGAGAGAGAGAGAGAGAGAGAGAGGGGGGGGGAGCACAAAGACGAATATGAGCATACAGATTAAGGCCATGGCCCATACTAATGACGCAGCACTGGTAAGATGCACAAAAATACTTTCATGAAAGAAAGGGAAAAAAAAGAAAGTAGGTACATGCACACGCTGATAAAATAAAGTGATTATACTGTTCCTATCTTATTTTGTGCTTCATAAATATACTGAGAGAGAGAGAGAGAGAGAGAGAGAGAGAGAGAGAGAGAGAGAGAGAGAGAGAGAGAGAGAGAGAGAGAGAGAGAACTTTTGGTAACAATGATCTGCACACACACACATACACACACACACACACACACACACACACACACACACACACACACACACACACACACACACACACACACACACATCCATACATACATGTACATATACATATTTACATTCATCCATCTATGCATCCATGCATCCATTCATCCATCCATCTTTCCATCCATCCGTCCATCTAATCTGTCTGGGTCAATATGTAGGGGTAACGTACTGGCTCTTAGGCTTATTCTGCACCAAGAGTGTCCTATCTAGGAGTGCCATCTACTCTACCTAGTTCA
>JADBJO010006589.1:17500-22500 GCA_016801955.1 Conus betulinus
TGTCACATCAATAAAACTCATTGCACGTCTTTTAATTCTGACAGTCAGCTACGTCCTTATGACCCGGACAGTCGATCGTGTCATTACACATGACATAGACAGGGAGACAATAGCCATCATCATGACTCTGAAAATGGGCTCTGTGTGTTGTTTTGTGGTAGACAGGTGATGGCAAGCCCTCCAGGTATGTCAAAGTTGATCACAGCTGGAGGCGGTATTTCGTAAACTGTAAGCAATATATATATATATATATATATATATATATATATATATATATATATATATATATATATATATATATATATATATATATATGCAATCTATGTCTACGACCACTGTATTGCACTACTTGATCCCACGACATTGTTATTCCCTGTCTGTGCACTGAACAGAAAGCATCAAGTATAAAGATCTTACACTTGGACTTGAAATCCTATAGTCCAATGGAAAGACCAACAATGAGAAAAAACATCAAAAACGACAGACATACAGTGCGAATGAGGCAGCACAAACAGCCGGCTGTTTATGTTTCTATCAAATGGTAATGTAAATGGAATACAATGTCTGCTATGTGAGAAATATCCTGGAGTGGTTCCACAAACTGAGTGCTACAAGGTAAGAATTGAGAAGACTGTCTATCCCTCACACTGATTTGAAACCCCAAACCCAGGCTTACGTCAAAGAACTTTGCCGAGAGGAATGGAACTTGCAGACGGATAGCAAACAACGTAAAATCCATCCGAACGTGAAAGAGTTTTTACCATATTCCAGAGGCGGCCGTAAAGTAAAGAAACAGTCTTGTGCCCTTAGCATTCAGGCCACTCCTTTTACACCCATTCGTATCTTTTAAAAGGCGAAGAAACACCATGGTGCTTTCCATTTCATGTGCCACTCACAATGAAACATGTGTTTTAGAGTGTTCGGACTTGCATGGTATGAGAAATAAACATTTTACTGTGAACTCCATAACTATTTTGTTCAGAGACATCCCACCTGATGTGATCTTTGAATTTCTGAAAGAGATTAACATTCCTGATCTGATCTAAGATTTTATGGAGAAAAGATTTTTTTTAACAAATTCCCAGTGTGTTTTTAGAAGATGTGTTTGAAAGGCTTGTGTCAATGAGGGGTTTTTTTTTTTCAAATGATTTGTGAGTTGACTTCAACGCAGTGACAGCCCTGCTATGGCCGGTAGGCCCTTTGCAGTTGGCTGGGCTAGAAACAATATTACCTTACATAACCTTACCACAAATTGACAAGATCATCATGGAGAAACGTTGACGTCAGTAATGGATGATAGCTGGTGGGATTACGTTCCCAAAGACTAAAACTCGAATGGCATCAACCAGTTCAAACAAACATCACATCGCTGAAGGAAACGTTGAACGGAAAATGTTCTTTGCTGTGGCAGCGACATTGACTAATTTCCTCAAAGAAACGTGTATTTGAATTTGTCAGCCCAGCGTGAAGGCATTCACGTGGTGTCTGGCTGTGCAGAACATATCGCAATGATTTAAAAACCAATTCAAAAAGCTAAGGTGAATGAGTGTGCCTTGATCTGAAGATGGATATGGATCAGTTCCATACCAGATAATTCAACTGCACTCGAGAGGCAGCATTTCCCAAAGAACACCCAAGCATTGCTGAAATACTTCATGGCTTCTCACTGAAGTTCTCCACATATCTTCGGTCAGAGACCAAACTCTAAGTGCTTAACTTCTTCTTCTGCGTACACAGGCTGATACTCCTGCAGACACTCCCTGTATAGACAGGCAAGTATTAAACCCATCTGCCCAACAAAGGGAGTGGAGTTTTGTGTGTATTACCGTTTTTTTAAATCCCGCTATACTCCATCTTCAGGGAAGGTGCATGCTATGTGTAACGTGTCATCCATACCAACGGCCAAACTGGCCTTCTCTTCCGAAAGTTGGTGATGGGATTTTACATGTGCGCCAGGTGTTATGCGTGCATTCACACACGAAACATCGCTTTATAGTCTCATTCGAAGGACTGTATGGCAAATGGATTCAGAACCAATATTACCTCCGAGGGAAAAAAATCCCCATGTACCGAAACGGATCGGCGGAGATTCGAACCCGCAACCCTAGGATACGTGTCCGGCGCTCTACCACTGAGCTATTCCGGCCCCCTTAGTGCTTAACAATTCGTTCTAGTTTAGTTTATTAAACAGGTTGTCTACCTTACTAGAGCCTACTGAAGAGCTGCCTCCTGCCGCTACAGTAAGTTGTTTCCCGTGTCATTCAGTCAAATACCAGTCACTCAGGTGTTTTTTTTATTCCCCATTTTCATGTATATAATCTGTATTCGTTTGAACTGTGCAGAAGACTTGTTTTCGTTGAATGAAGCTTGTTATTCAAGCATAAGTTCAGAATTGAACGAGATTTACCCGGTCAAGACGATGATTAAATCACCTATGGGTATGACGTTGATGGAGATAATTATACGAAGAAGCAGGGCGCTCAAATCCAGCCAGGCGCTGACCGCCAGTGTTTCTGTTCAAGACACAAACCTGGGTGTGACGTCAAATCATTTCTACAGCGACGAGTGAGCACGTAATGACCGCCACCAATGTCCTGCTCAGAGTGATTCGGATTAATCGTCGTCTTCCTCTGGTACGTCTGGCTTCATTCTAAATCAATTTTTCTGTATGCCTTTGGTCGGGAGGTAATTCCGTGAATGGCTGACATGTTTGGTCGGGAGGTAATTCCATGAATGGCTGACTTATCTAACCCAGTTTCGATCCCATAGCTTAGCATTTTTTTTCTGCACTTATGTTTATGAGCTTTGACATTTGAAATGAACCGTTCTTTTCCTGTACCTCCTGGGTCCTGTTTTCATCATATATTCATTTGGTGTAACACAATGCAAAATTTCTCCACTTTATATTTCTCTAGTTGCAATGGTGACACCTGTGTGCCATGTCTGATTTGTCTTAACACTGAGTACATAATACATCTTTAGTGGGGTTTGGTATACTGTTCAAAACAATTGAAAGGCCACTTGGAAATTCTCTCGCTATTTCACAACAACCGTCAACCCAGAAGAATGCTTTCGAAACAAACCAGAAGAATGCTTTTCGAACTTTACTTCAGCCATTAATCAAAACACCAATGACACAGATTAATGACAAAATTAATTTGAACAGCATGTTTTGTCACTTTCAAGTCCACTACCCATCTTTTCAAAAGTCAGAACGCCAGAGATACACAAAAACACAGTCAGTAACGCGTGTGTCCGCCATTTGCGTGGATGCACGCGATGCACCTTGCCTCATGGATTGAGTCAGAGTCCTCAGAGTCATCTGGGGTATTGCCTGCCACTCCTGCTCAAGGCACTGGAACAGCTGGTTGAGGTCAACTGGCGGGGGGTGATTGCTTCGAAGTCGCCGGCCCAGCACGTCCCATAGGTGCTCGATTTTGGACTGAGGTCCGGTGAGCAGGCTGGCCAGTCCATGTGGATCACGTGTTGCTGCTGAAGAAAGTTGTTGACGACTCGAGCCCTGTGAGGTCTGGCGTTGTCGCCTTGAAGTACCGCGCCTGGTCCAATAGCTTGCAGCGCTGGCAGCACAAGGGGCTGCAGGATGCCATCCCTGTAACCCACACCGTTGAGGTTGCCTTGCACCATGTGCAGGGGGGTTCTGTAGTTCCGTGCCATCCCTCCCCACACCATTATGGATCCACCACCATAGCAATCATGCTCGCTCACGAGACCATCGTGATAGCGTTCTCCTTGCCGCCGCCAGACACGGTTCCTGCCGTCATGAAATGATAAGGCAAAGCAGGACTCGTCAGTAAACAATACTCTTGCCCACTGATCTCTGGTCCATGCTAAGTGACGCTGGGCCCAAGCCAAACGAGCAGTACGGTGAGCTGGTGTCAGGACAGGATGGATGGCTGGTCGTCTTGAGCGCAGGTGTGCCTCTCTCTCAACCGGTTCCGAATGGTCTGGTCACTGACGGTGACATTGCCAGCTGCTTGCAGCTGCCCCCTGAGTGTGTCGGAAGTGGCCGTTCTCTGCCTCAGAGCTGACAAGACAACAAACCTGTCCTGCTGCCTGGAGGTGGACCTTGTGCGTCCTGGACGTCTTCGCTCAGCAACACTTCCTGTCTGGTTGAAGCGGTCTCTCAAAGTCTGAATGACTGAATGGGCGACTGACAGTCGACGACCAACCTCTCGCACCCCCACGCCCTCCTGAAGCCACGAATTGCGCGCCCTTGGTCATCCTGACTCAGTCGTTGTCTCCGAGGCATGGTTGCAAATGTGCCGTAAACACAGGCATAAATGCCCACCAGTCTCTCAAAACTGGATGACCTGTGTTCAGATAAGACATGGGTTGCACGTGCATTGCAGTATTCCTGCAGTTCAGATGTTCTCTCTGTTGCATAGGCCGTGTTTGATTTGCACCCTTTTTTTCGTGCAAGTATGTGCACATTTCAGTTCACCGCTGTGATGTGCAAGACACAGAGTTGATTTCTGATCAAATTCATGTTGACCGATCAGGCATGCAACCAAATTCAGTAAGTTTGGGTGGTTGCAGTGCCGTGTTATTGAAAAAAAATAAAGTCAAACAAGGTACCCTAAAAAGTGGTAGTGGCCTTGCAATTGTTTTGAGCAGTATACATGAAAGGAACAGTTTTTTTTCCCCGACCTCTTGAATTCTGTTTTCAGTATGTATGTGATCAGACGTGACACACTGCACACTTTCTTCACTACAAAACTCTCCAACTGAAGTGGAGACATGTGGGAATCAGCTGTGGTTTGTTTTGATACTGCACTATGTACAATGATATATATTGTCTGTAAACTTTACATCATCTTCCAACCAGTTGTGCAAAGTCTGTCTCCTCAGTCATGCGAGTAATGACAGCACCTTAGATGTCCTAAGAGTCGTACGTGTTAGGGCTATGCCATGCAAGACTGGCCCCTGCACTTGACAGTTCAGCACAGTATTGATATCCCATGTCTCAAGGTATTGTGACA
>JADBJO010006589.1:25000-37500 GCA_016801955.1 Conus betulinus
ATCTTTCTGCAGCTGCTGTTACTGCTGCTACTACTTCTGCTATTACTTTGATGTTGCCGCTGCTGCTGTTACTAAACCACACACACACTAACCACTTCACCTCGACGTTTTGAAACACACACACACACACACACACACACACACACACACACACACACACACACATCACACACAGGTATACACATCTATGCGTCTGTGTGGTGTGTGTGTGTGTGTGTGTGTGTGTGTGTGTGTGTGTTTTTTTTCAAAACGTCGAGGTGAAGTCCAGGGAGACTGACAATATTTTTGGGCTTGGTGAGTCCAAAACCACGAAAAAAAAAGTGTTATAGGTATAGGTCTTTGTGGACTAAGGAAGTCTTAAGTTTTTGACAAAAACAGATGTTTGCCGGGAATTGTTTGAGGCCAAACTTTGAAAAGAAAAGTTTCTTTCTTTTAGTCCAAGAGGACCTTGTTGATACATCCAGTTAGAACAAGCAGAAGTGAAGCGTTAGTAAATGGATTTTTTTTACGTAAATAATCTAAAAAAAAAAAGGTTATTGATTAAAAACGGGAACTCTCTTCTGTTCGTACGACTGGTTTTGAATCGACCCTGTATAAGCAAGAGTCTGACAGCAGTGACCCCGAATACAGCGTATGAATTGTTGTTCATGATGTTTTTGCATGTTTGCCCTTTTCCTGTTTGTTAGGTGTGATTTTGACTGAAGATTCTGAGCGTTTCCTAGCGTAGGTAACAAACTGTGTTACACTGGAGATGAGCTGAATGAACTCATTGCCAAGGGTGAAGAGAGAGCGGAAAGAGCGAAGAGAAGAAAAATTAAAGCTACAGTTAAATCTGTGGAAACTCTTCGTAAAATTTTATCACAAAAAACACGTAAACTCTCCGAATCATGAGTAACCCCCGAAAGATCAATATATCGGTCAATAAATTGACCTGAACGAGTCAAGAACGCAGCAAATGATTTTGCTCATGTCAGGCTGCACTGCGAGAAATTTGTCTTGGAGCCCTTTCTCTGTACACTGGAATTAAAGAAAAATATGACTCTCCTTTTTAAACTGTTCCAAGTAATCGATTGTTCCGAAGAGTGGTAATGGGATAATGACGATGCACTGCCACGACAAAGCGCGAAGAGACATACACAGGCCATTCCTCCTCAGGCAATGCACGAAAAGTGGCGTGCGTTTCCAATGCGTACAACAACGAATCAATTACACCACGTGGCTCATCAAATGGAGGACGTTTGGGAACAGATGGGGCTTTGTGAGAGGAGGGAAACACCATGTGCCATGTTGATTTATCATCACCAGCATCAAAATCAGTTTTGTTTCGATTTTCAAACTCTCTCTCTCTCTCTCTCTCTCTCTCTCTCTCTCTCTCTCTCTCTCTCTCTCTCTCTCTCTGATCGTAGCATTTGTTCTCTCTCCTCTTTTTCTATGTGTAGTTTTCATTCTTTCTTTGCTTTTTCTAATTGTACTTTACGTTTGTTCTCTTTCTTTTTTCTAACCTTTGTTCTCTTTGTTTCGCTCTTTGCGCTCTCTCTCTTCACACTGGGTCATGTTTTCATTAATTTTTCTCTGGTGTGGCCTCATTTTCGCCCTGTGCAAGGAAACCTAAAAATCTCCCATAGTGACAAGTTTAGATACAAGAGAAGAAAAAATGTAAACTTGAAAAAAAAAAAATGAGTTCATACGCTGAGTAACAGGGAAAAAAGTATATCAGAACGTGAAAAATGTTGCATCTGCAAACTCAATCTGTAGCAAGACCAAATTCAATAATGACAGACGGAGGGGGAAGAGGCAAATGGTATCATCCGAGTGCATCTTTAATATATAAAACAAAAGGAGAAGGGGGCCAAAAGAAATCCTTCACATGACCATAACAATGATGTAAGTAAAGTGGGTGGAGGGTGGGCATTGACATGAAACCATTCATAATTATGGATGTATCAATGTATAACCATGTAGAAGGGAAAACAAAACTAATTCACTCAGCCAACAGAAATGTCTATTCTCTCTCCCTACAATAATGTTCCAAGTTTAGCAGGACAACAAACAATTACAACAATTTCTGAATTTTGAAAATTGTCACAAAGAATCACATCCAAAGGGAGGGACAGCTTGGAAATGATGACTCATGGTTATCCACATTATTGAAATTTGAAAAACTATTAGAAACTGTTGTAACTGGTTAAAAACAACAAACAAGAGAGAACAATACCGAAAAGAAGAAAAACTTAAGACAATAACTGGAATACATTTAAAAGAGGGAACAGGCCCCAAGACTGGAAGAACCCCCACAGACAAGTGAAAGAGGAGGAGAGCAAAGGGAAATCTCCTGGCAGAATCCTAATAATGTCTGCCTCCCATAAACAGGAGATGGGGATGAACAATGAACGAGAAACAAAACATTTTCACACACACAGTTGGTCAGTTCAATCTTATAGATATAAACAGATACATACAGACTGGCAAAAAAATGGAAGTGTATAGATTGCTTTAGGTATGCATGGTAATGGGAGGGAAAGAAATAAAACTTACTGTATTTTCAATGTTCTCACCTTTCCTTTCATTGGAGACAAACCCTAATGTACGTCCAATGGTCTGAATTCGTCCATTAGTGTTTAAGTTGCAGCTGGGGTCACCAGAGTTAGACTTTCGCTCATGCAACGTCAACAAACAACCAGTCAGACAAAACAAAAGACTATTTCCTTTTAACTAACAACTAAACTTTTCACACTCTTTACTTTAACATATTCGTTCTACTTTTTCACAAAAACGCACTACACATTTTTTTTTTTTTTCTCAAAAATACACCAACAGGTCCTCGCGTATTACTTTACTTAACTTAGTTCACTTCGTTCCGATCGGAACACAGGGCCTGCACTGCAGATCTCCATCTCGCTCTGTTTTGGGCTGTTTGTTTGGCTTCACCCCAGGTCATGTTGGTGAACTTGAGTTCTGCCTGCAGATTTCTTCTCCAGGTGGTGACTGGTCATCCCCTCTTCCGTTTCTGCTGTGGGTTCCAGTCCAAGGCATGGCATGGGATGTGGGCCTGTCTTCTATGCAGGGTGTGTCCAACCCCAACCCACTTCCTCATCTGGATGCTCTTTGTGATTAAATCGAGGGTTGACTGCCAGAACCAGTATCTCATATACATATATAGAAGAGAGATACTGGATTCTGGCAGTCAACCCTCGGTCTTACTTCGTCCGGCGCATTAGTTCCTCGTTGGAGATTCGCTCCGGCCATCTGATGCGCAGGATCTGGCGAAGACAGGTGTTGATGAAGACTTGCAACTTGCTGTCCAGACTCTTTGTGCGTCTGCAAGTCCCCGAAACGTACAATAACACGGAGTTTACAATGGTATCGAACAGTCTTAGCTTGGTGTGCAGAATGAGGTTTGCGTTCTTTGACACTGGTCTGACGGTGACAAAAGCATCGCGCGCCTTGCTGATCCTGGTCTTTACATCTTCATCAGCTCCTCCTGTCTTGATGCTACCCAGGTGGATGAAGTAGTCAACATCCTCTATTGCCTGTCCATCGATGTTGATAGGCGCTTCCTGAGTGGCGTTGACCCGCAGGCTCTTTGTTTTCCCCACGTTGATCTCCGATCCTGTAGTCCTGGCGACGTTGCGCAGCCCCTCTGTTTTGTCTTGCATGTGTCCCTGAGAGTGAGACAGCAGGGCGACGTCGTCTGCAAAGTCGAGATCTTCAAACTTTCTCGTGAGGGTCCATCGCATGCCTCTGGGTTGGTCCATGCTGGTCTTCATCACCCAGTCAATCACAAGTGAAAAGATTAGAGGAGATAGCAGGCATCCTTGCCTGACTCTGGTGTTAACCTCAAAGGATGAAGACAGGTCAGCGTTGTGGATGACTCTGCAGCTGGTGTCTCTGTAGAGGCTCTGGACGACACTAACGATCTTTTGAGGGATGCCGTAGTGTCTGGGGATTTGCCAGATTGTTGCCCAGTCCACCATGTCAAACGCCCTTTTTGTAGTCGAAGAAGTTGATGTATAGCGGTGACTGCCACTCCAGCCATTGCTCAATAATGATGCGTAGAGTTGCAATCTGGTCGGTGCATGATCTCCCGGCCCGAAATCCTGCTTGTTCCTCTCTCAGTGTGGCGTCAACGGCAGTTCTGATCCTCTCCAGAATCACCCTGGTGAACATTTTGTTGGGTATTGAGAGAATCCCTCTCCAATTGCGCAGATTTTCCCGATTCATATAGTGTTCTCACATTTCATAATCCAATCCGTGTGACGATCTTGGGGAGGAGAAGGTTTTGCAATTCAACTCCGCGATGGGTTTTTGCTGGTTCACTTCATGCGCTCTCCCTGTACTCGTTTCCCCTGGTCCTCTGATGTTGATCTTGAAGTGCTGATTTCTGTAGTAGCTGTAGTTCATTTTTACGGGGTGAGGGTGCTAACCCCACGCACAACTCTCCTTTTGCAACTGGACTTGGGGCCGACTTAGGCGGAGTTCTCACGGACTTCAAACAAACTTTTTTTGCGTTCAAGTTCGTACCATAAACAAAGTTTTCTGGCCATCACAGACTTACAATCATTCTTTCCCAATTTTCAGTCCCTGCGAGTCTTGTCGACTTACAAAACAAACGACAAACTGAGCATGTTCCTTCTCAACAAACAGACTACAGCTCTATTGTAATAGAGGAAAGGGTTCCTCATAAATGAATAAATACTATGGCCAGGCGTCGCCTTTCACAAGGCACCTCACGTGTCTTTGACAAAAAAAAGAAGAAAAAAAAAAAACACTATGAGGCATGCATTCTGCTGAGCCTCCGCTGTATCAATCTGCGGCGCTGTCGACTGGTTTTTCTCTCTCTCTTCTTCAACTACACATTCCCCAGGTAACAAATCTCCCTGAGCTCTCTCTGTCCTCCGCACACCATGCCTGGATGCTGATCGGGTTTTCTTGAACAGTAAGGTGAGCGCAGACACAAGACTCATATACATGCATACATACATATATACATACATACATACATATATGTATATGTGTGTGTGCATGCATATATAATAGCTGTACTTATATTTATGTAATTACACCTTGCTAGAGAGAGAGAGAGAGAGAGAGAGAGAGAGAGAGAGAGAGAGAGAGAGAGAGAGAGAGAGAGACTCTTTCAAATGAGAAGACAAACAAGCAAGTTATCTCACAACATTTCGGCACTTGGCCTTCCTCAGGGCACGCTTTATTACTGCACAGACTCACAAACAATGCCTTTTCCTCCACCACTCCTCAAGAACAAAGCTCACATGATGGTCAAGATTCAAAGTGTTTAGAACAATGTTCACAATATTTTCTCTAGCTGAATCTCCATATTCTTTCACATGCTCTAACCCAACTCACCAACAGTCCCCAGCTGTTCACCTACTCCACATCCCCCTCTCTCTCTCCTCCCTCTCCCCCTCTCCCCCTCCTCTCTCTCTCTCTCTCTCTCTCTCTCTCTCTCTCTCTCTCTCTCTCTCTCTCTCTCTCTCTCTCTCTCTCTCTCTCTCTAGCAAGGTGTAATTACATAAATATAAGTACAACTATTATATATGCATGCACACACACACACACACACACACACACACACACACACACACACACACACACACACACACACACACACACACACACACACACACATGTATACAAAAAGATTCACATAAAAAAGCATTGAGGAAACAAGCATACGTAAAGGCATATCGTTAAGCAACCTCTTCCTCATATCCATCTTTAACACTACCCTCCCCCCACATACTCACTCTCCACCCCCTCCCCCATGATAACACAAACACAAACATGAATCAACACAGTTCGTTACACACACACACACACACACACACACACACACACACACACACACACACACACACACACACACACACACACACACACACACTCACACTAACACTAACACTAACACTAACCTTAACACTAACACATATAGCATATAATCGCCAACACGTGCCCAGACACATTATCAGTACAAAAAGTTATGTACACTGCAGCAAATGATGAAAAGTCTTGTTATCTTAGTCTTGTTGGTTACTAACATATTATAGAAATGGACATTAGACAATGATTAATTTAACTGAATATTTTGAGTGGAAAAGTTTAGGATACAATGGGAATTTAAAAATGTATCCTTTCCTCAATGATGAAAAAGAATAGAGATAATACATTCTTGTACCGATAACACGCATTACACCACCAGGGAGGAAAGGGTGGGGGTGGAAATCGAATAGCGATTGGGGGAACACTAGCAAAGCGTGTTTTAAGCCATCACGCTGAATGGTACGCAATTCGTGGAACCAGAAAGCTTCTCGTTTGAGTCTATACTCCACGTCACCTGACATAACTTTTTCGATTGCGATGCAGCGGAGATTGAGGAGGGAGGAGTGTCCTGGTTGATTGAAATGCTAAGTTACTAGAGTTCCAGAGTTTGTTTTTTATGTTGGATCTTTGTTGGTAAAATCGAGTTTTAGAGAGTGTTTTTTTTTGTCTCTCCAACATACTGGCTGTGGGGACATTTATCGCAAAAGAGTAAGTAGATCAAATTAGTGGTTTCACAATCCATGTGATGCCAAATCGAAAAGAATTTGTCAGTTTTCGCACTGTAAAAGGAACCTGTCTGGACAAGATGCTGTTTACAGACAACACATTTTTTCTCGCATGGAAAGCAGCCTGCTGGTTTTGTTTCTGACTGGCATATAGGCAGAGCAGAGGGCATAATAATTTCTAAGGGTGCGGCTATTCCTTTCCCCCAGGATTAGGGGATCAGGAATAGCCTTTTGGAGTCGGAGACTGGACTGTAGGATTGGATGTAGCTCTTGGAACCATTTGCGGATGGAGGGATTGGCAGGGTTGTAAGTAGTAATTACTGGGATGCGTTCAGTATGCTGGTTGGATTTGTACTGAAGTGTTGAACATCTTGGGAGACATTTGACTGTATCCAAGGCAGAAATCAGGCACTGTGCCTTGTAGCCATGAGCACGAAGCTGTTCAAACAGTTGGGTGCATCGTGACTCAAAGTCAGCGGCTTTGGAACACAAACGTTTCAAGCGTATAATGAGACTATAGGGGAGATTTTGTCTGCATTGGTGAGGGTGGCTTGAGGTGTAATGGAGGTAGGGATGAACATCAGTTGGGTTGCAATACAAATCTGTATGGATGTATCCGTCTTCTATTTACAAGAGGATATCTAGAAAGGGGAGAGAGACTGCAGAAGAGCTGACAGTGAATTTGATGGTGGAATAGCTCCAGGAGAAGATGATGGTGTATGCCCCTAGATGTTGAAGGCGGAAGAACTGGAGACACCTCTTATCCTCCAACGCATCCTGCAGGACATATGGAACCAGGAGACAACCCCAGTTGACTGGATAACTGGTACCATCATCAAATTGCCGAAGAAAGGAGATCTAGGAGAATGCAACAAATTGCGAGGCATCATCCTACTATCACTCACCAGCAAAGTCTTCAGCCGAATCTTACTGCAGCGCATAAAGACAGCAGTGGATGCCCTACTTCGTCAAGAGCAGGCAGGCTTTAGAGAGGGGAGATCATGCATTGATCACATTTTCGTCTTACGCCAGATCCTCGAGCAGTCCCATGAATGGAATAGCCCACTTTACGTGGTTTTCATCGATTTCGAGAAAGCCTTTGATAGTTTACACCACGCTTCTCTCTGAAAGATCCTGCGACACTACGGCACTCCCCAGAAACTAGTCAACATCATCCAGTCCCTGTATGAGAGCTTTGAGTGTCGCATCATCCACAATAACCAGTTGACGGAACCATTCAAGGTGGACACCGGAGTGAAACAAGACAGCATACTGTCACCGATCCTCTTCTCCCCGGCCATCGACTGGTTGATGCGAAACGTCACCCAGGGAAAGCAACAGGGGATCCGGTGGACGTTGACCTCAGTCTTGGAGGACATTGACTATGCACACAACCTGTTACTGCTGTCACACAAGCATCAGGACGCCCAGCAGAAGACAGAAAGCCTCAGCGGGATAGCCGGCACGATTGGGCTGAAGGTCAACGAGAGGAAGACGTAGGTCATGAGAATAAATGCCACAAACAACAACCCCATCACCGCTAACGGCAAACCACTTGATGATGTTCAGGAATTTGTATTCCTGGGCAGCAAGATGACCACAGACGGCGACTGCAACCAGGAGATCACGCCAGAATCAGCAAAGCCAACCAAGCCTTTGCAATGCTCAGGCCCATCTGGAGATCCACCGTCCTCAGCATCCAAACAAAGACTCGACTCTCTCCAAGAGCAATGTCCTCAGCGTCCTCCTGTATGGCTCAGAGTGCTGGAAAACGACGTTGCCATTGAGAAAAAGCTGGAAGTTTTCCAGAACAAGTGTCTGCGACGTATCCTCAGGATCTTCTGGCCGAACATCATCTCAAACGATGAACTGGGGACTAGAAAAGGAGTCTCCACAATACAGGACACCATCCAGGCGCGTCGATGGAGAGAGCATGTCTGTCGCATGCCACCCAGGTCACTCCCCAGAGCAGCCTTGCGCTGGATCCCCCAAGGTAAAAGAAAACGGGGACGACCGAAGGAAACCTGGCGCAGGACAATAGAAAGGGAGCTGAAATACAAAGGACTGACTCTCAGCACAGCCCTCAGAGCAGCCGCAGACAGAGCCAGATGGAGATCTCTTGCTGTAGCCTCAAGCGCCAGCAGGCACGGAGAGGACTGAGAGAGGATGGACTGTTGTAATGTACTGAGTGAATGTGTCAAGACTATGCAACTCTCCCGACCAGAAGAATATATATATATATATATATATATATATATATATATATATTGAATGATAAAAACAAGCTTGCTCTTATGTCTTAGATTGTAGAAATAAGGGGGTGATAAGCCTTCCTATCTGCAGTGATAGATGATTCTGCCTAACTGACAGTATGTGCTTGAGTGGGTGAATGGGGAATAATATATGCTTCTCAAAGTGAACCTTCAGCAAGTTTATGGTCTCCGAAGTGGGAGACAATCTCCAATGGGGAGGAAGCTTCCTAACATATAACTCCTGGTCAGATACCGGTATTTCGAAACCTGATTGTTTCTCCTCAGTGACCGCGGAAAGTGGTAATTTGACTCCTCTGCTTTTCCATTTTAAGAAGAATGCTATACCAGAAAAAGGCTGGTGTGCAATTCCGTAGTATGTTTGTTGAGTTTTCAAGAAACCAACAAAGATGCCACCTAAGAAGCCAAAGAAAATCATGAAAGAGCAAAACAAGCTACATTTTCTTGTGAAAAGTAGAAAATATACAAAGATAACCTCTTAAACACAAGCGCTGAGGGCCATTCTTGGAATGAATCCGCAAGGGACTAAATTACAATAAACTGATAAATTCCAAGGATAAGTACCGAGCACCATTCCAGCAACTTACAGAGCAGCTTGGTGTTGCAATATTAATATTTCTTGCAGTCATTGCAACACCAAGCTGCTCTGTAAGTTGCTGGAATGGTGCTCGGTACTTATCCTTGGAATTTATTATTGTATATATATATATTAATTGTATATATATATATATATATATATATATATATATATATATATATATTAAAATGTATATATCCCAACCCGGTTGAGCACTTTTTTATATATATATATATATATATTTGTTAAAACTTTGATTAAAATGTAATCAAGTCAGGGAAAAAGAGTTTTAACAGATGCCGCTCCCAACCCGGTTGAGCACTGTGGTCCCTTTTTTAAAAATTATTGTTGGTTAGGGCAACACAATATCCAGAAGCAGTATATATATATATATATATATATAGTTGCTATATATATATATATAATATATAGGGTAAATATATATATATATATATGAGGATAGGTGTCATGTACACACACACACACACACACACACACACACACACACACACACATAGATATGATTGGTGTCATTTGTTCGTGGGTTTGCAAAGTCAGGTAAAATGTTTGTTTGATAAATGATAACCAAATCGGTTTTTCCGAGTGCGTGAGACAATCCTTCACTTATCAACCTTTGTCCAGGAAAATTGATAATACCAAATAAAACATAAAAAGTGACCGGGGTAAATAGAGACGAGGAATTAGACAGTGTCCACTGTCGACACTTTTCATGTCCTGACTACTAGCTGACAGATAATAATTGAAAAAAAAAAACTTGCATAATGTAGATTACGCACACTAACACACACACACACACACACACACACACACACACACACACACACACACACACACACACACACACACACACACACACACACAGGAAAACGTGAGTACACCATTCTTTGTGAATAAACGCTTGTATTTATAGGCTTGAATTCGCGGACGAGTTTTTTAAAAAGTGTGTATAATGCCTCTGCCTGCGAGCAACGTAGACAAACAAATCACAAGACAAAACACGACGCCTTTCCACGTCTTAAGTCTTCTTCAGGCAAGATAGACCACACTCCGGACAATGCGACGGAACGGGCAATCACTTACCTTCATATTCAGCGCAAGATGGGCATAGACTATCTTTACAATACACAAGACTCTCTCTCTCTCTCTCTCTCTCTCTCTCTCTCTCTCTCTCTCTCTCTCTCTCTCTCTCTCTCTCTCTCTCTCTCTCTCTCTCTCTCACACTCACACACACACACACACACACACACACACACACACACACACACACACACACACACACACACACACACACACACACACACACACACACGAACAAGGATTATGGAAGAAAGTGGCCCACGTCAACTGCAGGGCATTGTGTCTGACAAGGCTAATGTAGGACAGGCAGGCCTGGCTGCAGTAGCTGCAGGTAAAGGACAGGCAGGCCTGGCTGCAGTAGCTGCAGGTAAAGGACGGGCAGACCAGGCAGGCCAGGGCTGGCCTGGCTGCAGCAGCTGCAGCAGCTGCAGGTAAAGGACAGGCTGGCCTGGCTGCAGCAGCTGCAGTAAAGTAAAGGCAGGCAAAGGGCAGGCAGGCTGCCTGGCTGCAGCAGCTGCAGGTAAAGGACAGGCAGGCAGGCAGCTGGCTGCAGCAGCTGCAGTAAAGGGCAGGGTAAAGGACAGGCTGGCCTGCTGCAGCAGCTGCAGGTAAAGGGCAGGCAGGCCTGGCTGCAGCGGCTGCAGGTAAAGGGCAGGCAGGCCTGGCTGCAGCAGCTGCAGGTAAAGGTACAGGGCAGGCAGGCCTGGCTGGCTGCAGCTGCAGGTAAAAGGACAGGCAGGCCTGGCTGCAGCGGCTGCAGGTAAAGGACAGGCAGGCCTGGCTGCAGCAGCTGCAGGTAAAGGACAGGCAGGCCTGGCTGCAGCAGCTGCAGGTAAAGGACAGGCAGGCCTGGCTGCAGCGGCTGCAGGTAAAGGTCTGATCAGGGTTGGATATAGCAACATTATGATTCTTCCTGTTGCGTCTTGTGTCTTCTGGGCTTGTAGTTTTCTGAGGTTGAATAGGTTGCCCTCAAGACGATATCTGATGTAGATCCATCTTCGTCATCAATGTTTTCAGTGGCTTGTTTGAGCATCGTGTCAGAGTGTATGTTAGAGACAGTCTACGCCAGCACGAAACCTTCTTCACTCCGCTAATGATAAGGAAAGGCTCTGAGAGGTCACTGTTGAATCAATGGACAGGGGAATAAAACTTTGTTTAAATCTGACACTTCTGTATTTAACCGATCGATATCTTCGTCCTGACTGAAGAAGGTCATACTGATTTGCAAGAACGTGGGTCTGGTCACACGCAATCTTCTTCGCTTTACAAAACAACACGGCACCTGTACAGCTCACTCAGACATTTTTGTCTCTCACCAACGATTTTTCCTCCCACGTTCACAACTTTTTCAAGCACATTTCTACTCTTCACAGTCAACCCACCATACCAACACATAAATGAGAAAGTTAAAACAGATTCCAAGAAGCATGAATAAAATGTCCGAAGAATGTCAGTAATGTCAGTATTCACATGAAATGATCGCAGCTTGCGAAGACAATATCATCTGGTTTGACATTTTTTGTAAACATACTAACATGGGATTTAAAATTCAGCTTATTATCTATAAAAGTTCCTATATATTTGTATGACTCAACACGTTCTACTTCAGCACCTTTGATAAAAAGCGGTGGTACAGCTTTTGGATTCTTTCTAAAATCAATCAACATTTCTTTCGTTTTTGTTACATTCAGATCAAGATAGTTATGATCGCACCAGTCAACAAATCTTTGAACCTCCTTGAAGTAAACAGAATCAGAGTTGGAAAGATCCACAAGCGCTGAGTCATCTGAATATTTAATGTACAAAGTTGAATCACTTCCAAAACAATCATTTGTGTACAGAGTAAAAAGCACTGGTGATAAAACAGTACCCTGCCCAGTTGAAATGACTCTGGAAGACGAAAAACACTTTGATATCGAACAGACTGTGTCCTCTGTGTTAGAAAATCAATTATCCAAAGAATGAGCTTGTTACACACATTTATGTAAATGA
>JADBJO010006589.1:42500-55000 GCA_016801955.1 Conus betulinus
TGGCACTTATGCATAAAAAAAACCATCCATAGCATTAGTGGCTATAGGGTGCAGATGTCACACTGGTGTTGATGACCAGTGTCAGTAAAGTCACTTCAGATGTCACACTGGTGTTTATGACCAGTGTCACTAAGTCACTACAGATGTCACACTGGTGTTTATGACCAGTGTCACTAAGTCACTACAGATGTCACACTGGTGTTGATGGCCAGAGTCACTAAGTCACTACAGATGTCACACTGGTGTTGATGACCAGTGTCAGTAAGTCACTTCAGATGTCACACTGATGTTGATGACCAGTGTCAGTAAGTCACTACAGATGTCACACTGGTGTTGATGACCAGTGTCACTAAGTCACTACAGATGTCACACTGGTGTTTATGACCAGTGTCACTAAGTCACTACAGATGTCACACTGGTGTTGGTGGCCAGTGTCACTGAGTCCTTCCAAATGTCACACTGGTGCTGATGACTGGTGTCACCGAGTCCTTCCAGTGGGGATCTGCGGATACTGGAAGTGTGATACCTGGAGGGATCTAGTGACACTGGCCATCAACGGTAGTGCGTCTTGAAGCTCGTTTATGATATGGTGCAGCGTCTATGGAATATTCCGCAGGGCGGTGAAATCCCCATGTTCAAACTGAAACTGAAACTTTCTTTCTTAGCTTTCTTAACACATATTCTTTTATTTTTACCCCCCCCCCCCCCCCCCCCCCCCCCCCCCTCCTTTCCATTTTTAGCTTTGTTTTCATACGTTTTCATTTTTTTCTTCTTTTTTTCTCACTCTTATGGTTGGCTAGGGTAAAAGGAAAGTGCTGTTTATTTCATGTTCCATTTGAAAGTAAGGAGGAACGCAGCGGATAAGGAAAGACGAAAAAGGAATCATATGGAAGAAAGAATTGAGAAGGAGTAGGGGAAAGGGGGGCCACTCCGATATTCTGGTAATCTAATGTACCCATGTACTCATATATAGAAGCGCGTGTACGGCACCCTGCACCAATATAAGCACGCATATTTCAGCTTTTGTTGTTGTTGTTTTTTGTTTTTTTTTGTTTTGTTGTTTTTTTTTGTTCCTATTCCGTTTGTTGACGTATGCTGTTCTGTCCTTGTGTGTGTGACAGATAGATGCTGGAGGGCGGTGCTACATCCTCGTCTATAAACATTTTGTGACCTGGCTCACTGACGAAGAAGAATGCCAGAACATCGGAGCTTCCCTGGTCAGCCTGGAGACTGTGCAGAAGGTGAAGGCCTTCCGGGAACTCATGGATTATAACACCTATCTTTACTTCAGGATGCGTGCCACCGTCGCGAAGTTTGACAGAACAAAGCCACACCTCAGCTCTATGTAACAATCCATGTCGTTCATCTTGATCCCCGTTTTTATTTCCTTATCTGATTTCTTCTTCTTTTTTCATAAATTAATGTTTAATTTTCTCATCAACAACACCTGACAATGATTCCGGTCTTCATAATGATATATAGAAAACGAAACAAAAGAAAAAAAAAAGAAAATAGGCCATTCTCAACACACATAGTTCATTTAACATTTTTTGGAAATAACACACACACACACACACACACACACACACACACACACACACACACACACACACACACACACACACACACGTGTACCTACACATGCAGTGCTGTGGTCCGACAGGTATTACCAAGTATTTCTCTTGCGTTTCGTGCAATTTCTTCCTGAATGTTCAAATGCTGGACAGTTTGACCATGTTCAGTTAGAAATCGCAGGCCAAGTCCGCACCATTTGACGGTTAGGAAGATAAGGAGGGAGGAGGTACACTTTATAAGCGGGTTTCCTTTCATTTCAACACACGGGTATTTTTCAAAAAGTGTTTTGTCAATAGAACACATTGTAAATAAAAGTTAAATGCACGAAAGTAGAACCACACGGAACATTTTTTTCCTAAGAGGAAGAAACCCTGGGACACAAAGAAGAAAAGCGGACAGAATGACCCGTCAGCAGCTGACTCCGGATAATGTTTTCCTCCTCTCTCTTTCCTGTCCCTGCATCACCTTCACTTTGTCACTCAAGTGGTATTTTTTTGTCAGTCATTCATTCATGCCCATCACCCCCGGTGGAGCATAGGCCATCGACGACCCTTCGCCATCGCACTCTGTTCTGGGCTGTTCTGGTCATTCCAGTCCCCTGTTGTTTCAGCTCTGCCTCAGTGTCTCGCCTCCAGCTGTTGCGAGGTCGGCTCTCTCTTCCTCTTTCCCTGCGGGTTCCCAGGTCAGGGCTTGGCGTGTGGTGCTGGACGCTGGCTTCCTGAGGGTGTGTCCGATCCAGCCCCATTTCCTTCCCGCACGCTCCCACAGATCTTCGTTTCGGATCTTCTCCTGCCATCGGATTTTGTAGAGATGCGCCTCAGACACAGTGTTGAAGAATGTCTGAATCTTTTGTTGCATCGTCTGTGTTGTCCGCCATGTCTCGCATCCGTAGAGCAGAACTGACCTCACATTTGAGTTGAAGATGCGGAGTTTGGTTTTATGCTAATTCCTCCAGATGCCCAGATGTTCTTGAGCATGACGAAAGCTGCTCTTGCCTTGCAAGCTTGCCGATTCTGGCTGTGATGTTTCGGTCCGTGCCTCCCTGTTGGTCAACCACGCTTCCCAGGTAGACGAAAGACTCCACCTCCCTGATGGGCTCTCCATCGACTGTGACTGATGTGTGCTGGCAGTGGTGTGATTTTCATCAGCTCGATCTTCTTCCTGTTAATCTTGAGCCCTGTTCCGGCTGATATGGTCTCCAAGCGAGTGGTCTTGTCCTGCATCTGGCTGTGGCTGTGTGACAGGAGCGCCAGGTCGTCAGCGAAGTCAAGGTCGTCGAGCTGCGTCCAGAGTGTCCACTGTATACCGTTGTTCCTGCCTGTTGTAGTGGTCTTCATGATCCAGTCAATGACTAGGAGGAAAAGGATCGGCGACAGCAGGCACCACTGCCGAACTCCGGTCTTCACCTCGAAACTATCGGATAGCTGGCCAGCGTGAGCAATCCTGCAGTCCATGTCCTGGTAGGTGCACCGGATGAGGGAGATGATCTTCTCGGGGACTCCGTAATGCCTCGGCAGCTTCCACAGCGTCTCTCTATCCACAATGTCGAAGGCCTTCTCATAATCTATGAAGTTGATATAGAGGGGGGAGTTCCACTCCAGCGACTGCTCCACGATGATGCGCAGGCTGGCGATCTGGTCAGTACATGATTTGATTTGTTCTGCCGGAAGCCTGCCTGCTGGTCTCGGAGCTTGGGGTCGACAGCCTCTTTCATTCTCTCCAGTAGAACCCTGTTGAGAACCTTGCCTGGCGTTGACAGGAGCATGATCCCTCGGTAGTTGCTGCAGTCCCTGAGGTCTCCTTTCTTCGGCAGCTCGATGATGATTCCTTCTTTCCACTGGGCCGGTACCTCCTCCTTCTCCCAGATCTTGCTAAAGAGGCTGTATAGCATGTTGACAGTTGTCTCTGTGTCTGCTTTGATGGCTTCTGCTGGTGTCTCGTCCGGCCCTGCAGCCTTCCCATTTTTCAGTCATGATGGCCTTCTTGATCTCTGCCTTTGAGGGTTTGTCGCAGCTGATGAGCAGTTCTGTCTCTGCGGGTGGGATGTCTGGTGGTGCATCAGGGGCGGGGCGGTTTAGCAGCTCTCCGAAGTGTTCTGCCCATCGCTTCAGCTGTTTCTCGGTTGTGTCAGTGGGTTTCCGTTCCTGTCCTTCACTGGCTTGTCTGTCTGCTGGAACTTGCCCGTCAGCTTCTTGGTTACCAGATACAGGTCCTTCAGGTTCCCCTGTCCGGCTGTTGCCTCTGCTTGACTGGCCAGGTCGTCAAAGTAGTCCCTCTTGTCCCTTCTTCCTTTTTGTCATACCACCCACATTTTCTCTTCACATTTTTTTGTTCAAAGATTGCTTCTTGCCATCCTCTGCCCTACCCCTGATCATCTAGTTTCGCCATCCACCTACAACCTCACATCTCTCAGACTGCCCATTCCATGACAAATCTCTCTCTCTCTCTCTCTCTCTCTCTCTCTCTCTCTCTCTCTCTCTCTCTCTCTCTCTCTCTCTCTCTCTCTCTCTCTCAGTAATACAACACATGTGGGATTCTTCACGTATATGTTTGACTTTCAGATGTATCACTACTGTTCATGGTTGCATTCAATCTCATAGATGAATGCTGTATTGGTAACATTTGTCATGTACAAAGTTTGGTACAACTATGTAAAAATCACTTTAGACGATAAATACAGACATTTCTGTCGTGATAATAAACGTAGACCAAAATACGTCCAAATGTTAGAACATGAAAACAGCATACAAAACACACAACAAGGGGCGACTAGAATAACTGTGTTTTTGAAGGGAGGAGGGGGGGAAACGAAAAGGATAGAGGTTACTAAAGGAGGAAATTTGAATACACTATGCAGATAGGAATGAATATGTTTTGAACGTCACACACACACACACACACACACACACACACACACACACACACACACACACACACACACATACACACACACACACACACACACACACACAGACACACACACACACACACACACACACACACACGCACGCACGCACGCACGCACGCACGCACGCACGCACGCACGCACGCACGCACGCACGCACGCACGCACACACACACACACACACACACACACACACACACACACACGCACTACACAGTTCAAAGTGATGCCTTCTTAATACAAAGTACGAAACAGTCGAGTGAGTTTCAACAACTGTGTCTTGTATAATATCACAAACAACACTGAGCCTAAACAAAAACAAAAACAAAATAAACAAAAAAACGAACAAAACAATACTCAGGAAACGGCTTTGTACAAAAAAAAAATGAGAGAGAGAGAGAGAGAGAGAGAGAGAGGGGGGGGGGGTTGGGGGTGTGCGTGTGTGAGTCCGACACGAGCTGTTCAACAGGTAGTATGTATTGCAGGCGTGTAAAAGAAAAAGTGAATAAAATCAACACATACATGAAAAGAAACCTTAGTGTATGTTTATATGATAAAACGAAGAATTGAAGAAAGAGAAACTCGAAAAAAGAAAGAAAACGAAAAGAAAATTCACAGGAAATCATGACAATGCTTCAGGGAATCTGCCGCCCTTTTTCCAGGCTGTGGAAGAACAGAGGACGAGAGTGCCACGTAGCTCAGAGGAAACAAGGATATGATAAATGGTGGCTTTTTTAACTGTCCAAACCTGTTACCATTCAAGTACTGGAAAACAAAACACTCAAGTTTGAATCTGGTATGATTGTAAAAAATCCAAGGACGTAGAGAGAAGTCAGTGGTGATGCTGAGATTTTACATGTTGTATCAGGTCTGACGTCATTAACTGCCATAAATGTCAAGACAACAAAGGAGGACGAATCATTATGATAGTAGCAATAATGTCACTGATCCAAAGACAGACAAATTATTCGGCACCAAAAAATAAATATATATATATATATATATATATATATATATATATATATATATATATATATATATATATATATATCACCATGCCCGTACCCTCCTCAGGAAATTGTACCACCAGTGGGTCTGTGAAAGAGTCAAGAAGGCTCTTCTAGAATGAGAAGAAACTACCTATTGCCACTCCAGAATAGACACATTGAATGTAGTTCTTAGTTTGTTTCGCAAAAATTGCTTCATGGCTTCCGTTGATCATAAGGATGCTTACTAGTCGGTCTACGTACATTCTAATAACATTTTTAACGATGTAAATGGAAACGCCAAGTATACTAGTTCGTTGCGCAACAACATGGTTTGGCACTTGCTTTACAAAGTTTGATGTGCGAGGAAAGAAGGGCATATGTCCCCAGTCCTTTTGGATAACTGTTGTTTAACAGCATCGAGAAAGATTGCATTGATGACATCCCGTACACTTGAGCAATGTTTCAAAATCATAGCATGCACATACTGCTGGGCGTGACTTTTTGTTGATCACATGTCTCGTTATATCAGTATGGATGCAGAAAGGACATTGACACTGACTTGATTCTGAATACAGTCAGTATGGAAGCCATTGCGAACAGACCCGACTGTAGATTTATTTGCTTTCATGTTGCATCTATAGACTCTACACAGTTGCATCGCTTCATTGATGGTCATTAACCACTGCACATACGTTTACAGAAAAAAAAAGCTCCAGAGAGATTCAAATCTTGTCTCAGTGGACGTGCGTTTTGTCATTTATGTCTGCCATTGGATAGGCCCAGTACGAGTCTGCACCATTCTCTTGGAGTCTGCGTGGTGCTGGTCTTGGGATTATGCCAATATTTGTTTGGTTGGAGATGTTTCTTGCTCTTGTTCCTTCAGTTCTGAATTTGCGTCCTCTCTTGCTGATGAGCTCTGAATTATGGTGTATAGTACAGTGACTTTGATCTTCTTGTTGTGGTTGTTATCTAAATTTCTTATCAAGTAGGATCTGCCAAGCTGTAATTCAAATTCTTTTCGTTGCCTAACTGCCAGAGCGTCTGCTCTCTTAGTTCCTTTGACACCTGCATATCCTGGGCAGTGCATCCATATGAGTCTCTTTAACAGAAGGTTGCACATTCCTTCATGTCATGCAGGACCTCCCATTCCGCTTTCCACTTTTTGAAGCAGGTTCACAGAGTCAGCCAGTATCATGGCTTGTTGATTCTAAGCCTGTCTGTGGATAAAGAGTCAGGAATGATTGAGGAACTGCCGATTTATTGCAAGGTCCTGGAGGCCACGAACAGCCACGGCATTGCTCATAAACACAATGGTAAAACTAGAATGATACTGCACAGCCTTCACATTTTCACGTTTCCCAATTTCTCAGCAAAATTGTATGAATGAATATGGTGCCGGCAATAGCACCACCAATCTTACTCACAAGACTGTTTCTGCTTCGCTTAAAAAGCAAAGACCACACACACACGCGCGCGCGCGCACACACACACACACACACACACACACACACACACACACACACACACACACACACACACTCATCATCATCATCATCATCATCATCATCATCATCATCATCATCATCATCATCTACATCATCTACATCACCACAACCGTCACCACCACCACCGCCACCACCAACAACAGAACAACAACAACAACAACAAGAGCAACAAGAACAGCAGCAGCAGCAGCAACAACAATAGCAGCAGCAGCAGCAACAACAACAATTGGCTAAAAGCAGGCAATATTGCTATGATAAACAGGCAAATGTGATGTCAATACGTTCTCTTGGCAAGTTCAATGGCCAGACTTGAAAGAGATGGACGTAAACATTTGACTCTGAGGACAGTTATGGTGTTGTCATTACAGACCAGAGGGGAGAGACTTCTGCACAACCGACTGGCAGATGATGCAACGTTTGAAATATACCATTCCGTACACGCAGTGTTAACATAAACTAGAGTACATGCCCATGTGTCACTACTTCTGCAGGAAGGGTTTTGAAGTGGAGAAAGAATGCATTGTAGCATACGTAAAAGGGCAAACACAGAGAACAGAAGTCAGAAGAAAGGGGAAGATGGTTCTCTTCGCACGCCAAGATTGATGAATATTTGTGTACAGAGACCAGCGTTGTTGCCCATGCATCACCTGTTCAGCTGGAAAGGTTTGAAGTTGTGCATTGTGCCACACCTGAAATACTACATACTGAAAACAGAACTCAAGAGACACATAGAAGACTGTTCGTTTCATATGCTAAGTCTCATAAATGTATATCCAAAAGAAATGCTAAGCCATTTGACCAAAACTCTGTGAGAGGGGCAGGGATTCATATCATTAGCAACTGATCAATGACATCCAAGAAAATGGTTAGAGAATAAAGCAAGACACGCCAGGGGAGGACGATGATTTGTCCCAAACATTTGACGTGACGTGACCTTGGTGGCGATCATGACGTGTTCAGTCGTAGCTCTAGAAATGATTTGACGTCACACTCAGGCTTGTGTCTTGAAGTGAAGCATTCTGGCCAAAGTCGGGTGGGTTTTGAGCACTCTGCTTCTTCACATAATGAACGGCGGCACCCGCATCATCTCCAATGATTCCATTTAATCATCGTCTTTCCCAGGAAAGACGGAGTCAATTTTATATCTTTGTTTGAATGATATTTTTTGTTTTTAACTTCATTTGAAAAAAATGTTTCTGCTCTGTCAAACGACTACAGACATAAAAGCAATCTGGTTACAAATGAAAACTAAAAGAAGTTCAAATAGCTGAAAAGAATATAGTATAACAGCAGTATAGCATAATGATGTTGAGGAGAAGAGTGTTTTGGAAATGAAAGTATTCTGAAACTTTCTGTAGAAGCAGACATTTTGAAAGACAGACCTAAACATACTAAAGACAAAACGGGAGATTCTAAAACTAAAAAACCAGTATATCAAGAATGTTTACCCAAAATGCACTTCCCTGAATAGCTGTTAAAGTCTATGTTTTAAGACGTTACAAAAACCTTATACATTGATATGTGATGATCCAACGAGACTCCTCTGAAACCCATTTTAAAATCACATCTATACACATTATCTGTCTTGAACCATTGTTTTGCACTCTGAAATAAACAACCGAATGCGCAGAAAAATATCACACTTGATCTCAAAATAAGTTCTCCCAAAGTCTTACTGCTCTCATCCACACACAGAACCCCACGCTTGTCCAGAAATGACGTTCTGCGATTAACAATTGAGGTTACATATTCAATAGGGGCCGGAATAGCTCAATGGTAGAGCGCCGGCCTTGTAATCTTGGTGACCCTAGGGTTGCAAGTTCGAATCTTCGCTGTACAGTGACGGGACAGGGCGATTTTTCCTGCGGAGTTAATATTGATTCTGTCTTCATTTCCCTTACAGTCCTTCAGATGAGACTATAAACCGAGGTGCCCCAGATTTCTGCCTCATGTTGTACAATAAGCTGGATTTGGAAACCAAACACGTCTATACACATCAAGAACAAATGTTTTCAAACCTGCCCACAATGTTATGGTATGAACGGTTTCTTTCAGTGTTCATACAAACAAATATGACTGGATCAACAAAACAGCTGGGCTTAGTTGTGTAATGGGTTCTGATATTTGTACATGTTCACTACAGCCATCCATTATTCTACCGCCATAACCCTGTATCTCTCCTGCAGATAAGTATCTTGCTCTTCCTAAAACCCACTTTGCTACTTTTTCTCCAAGTAACTCGTAAGTTTCAATTCTGGTGCTGCTTCACTATTCAGTCATGCCTTATCTGTTTCTGAGAGGAAAATATCATTGCCAGGAACAGGCGAAACGAACAGCTCAGGAAACCATTGTAAGAAAAAAGAATCCTGGTACATTCATTGACGGAATTCTGTGCTGAAAATAATAAACAAACAACAAAAACAACAAAAAAAAACCCACACAGCGACTAATAAAAGGAATACAGTTCCGGTTGTTCCAGATGAAGAAAAAGATATTGTAATATATCAGCTGCCTGTCAGATTGATGCTCGTGCCGGCTTGGCCACATCAGACGCATAGATGACTGTCGCGTCCCAAAGGACATGCTGCACGGCAAGCTGGCTACAGGCTCCAGACCCACAGGATGATCCGCCTTACGCTACAAGGATGTATGCAAGCAGTCTCGACCCAACAGACCTGGAAACAGCAGCTTCAGACCGGGTCAGCTGATGGTCCTCTATCAAGGCTGGCATCAAGCAAGCAGAGCAGAGGAAGGAGGCCCAGTGAGAAGAATGGAGGCGCTGCAGACAGCAAAAAAACTGTATTGGCACCCACAGACAGTCATGACTGAAACTTCATCTGCAGCAACTGCAACCGAGTCTGCTGCTCGAGGAATGGGCTCTTCAGCCACAGCAGGTACTGCAACTCCACAACTGACTGATCCATGGTGCAACACCAGATGGATGCCAATAATAATAATAATAATAATGTGACGGATCGTTTTCCCGTCCAGTCACAACTTTTTGTGCAACCACGCTAACCCGAAGGTAGTCGTCCGGAAGCCGGTTGAAAAGTTTGCCTGACTGCTGCTCACCTGCGCTCTGTTAAAAGCCGGTTGGTCTGAAATGTTTAGGCAGTCTCTATAATAATAATAATAATAATAATAATAATAATAATATAATATAATAATAATATAACAATAACGATGATGGTGGTGATGATGATGATGAAGAAGAAGAAAGAAGAAGAAGAAGAAGAAGAAGAAGACGAAGAAGAATCAGCGACGACAATAACGATAACAACAATCACATCTTTTTGCACGGCTTCCACTGCCTCACGTTGGAAGAAGGAGATCCAGGATCTGGAATAACAAGGCTATATTGTTGTCATAGTCTTTTCAGTCTTTTGCCCCTTGCCCTAGGTAAGCTTCACGATACATATTTGTTACACAGCAATGGAGCTTACACTTGATCTCTTTCTTTTATGATTTTAGCCAGAGAGAGAGAGAGAGAGAGAGAGAGAGAGAGAGAGAGAGAGAGAGAGAGAGAGAAGAGAGAGAGACAGACAGACAGACAGACAGACAGACAAACAGAGCATTTGACTTACAGACTGACAAACAGAGCATTTGACCTTAGACGATGGATTACCTACTCCAAAATTTGCTTGTAGCCTTGCGTTTGTTTACTACATCTAATCTCCTGGGCAATTCTAACAGGTACAGCAACACTTTGAGCTGGGAGAGTGGTCCTGTGGTTTACTATCTGGAAGACGGACCGCTAGGAAGACCCGAAAATCAAAAATGTGTTTATTGGTTCTTTAGGACCTTTGATGTCAAGGAGTGTGACGACAAGACTAACAGCTTTTTCTGTGAAGTGCCCTCCGTCCTGGATCATCCCCACACCAAGGAATCTGTCACACTTCCCGTTCCACACAGCAGCACCTCTACCACTCTCTGTTCATCTGGACGTCTGTCCCGTGCAGCACCTGACTCACCAACTGCTGGTCTGTGATGTGAACAGTCGGTGCAGGGAGCTGGAGAACGTGGAGACGTGGTACAGGGCGACCTGCAGTATGTCCCAGGGACTGACCCAGCCTTACTTTTACTGTGACGTGTCAGGAGAGTTCGTGCCTTACAGTCTGGTGTGTGATTATAGACAGGATTGTGCTGGTGGAGGTGATGAAGACTTCTGTCAACATCTGCCATGCAAGAAAGGCACGACAGACTGTGGACACGGAAAGGTTGGTGCTCTCACGCTTCTGAGAACCTCCCACAAACTCACCACGACCACTGTTTTCTGACCATGTGTTCCTGCAAAGCCCACATCATTGGCCATCAAAGGCAGCATGTCACTTTGGCTGATTACACTGTCACACTGTCACTCTTGCACACACGCACTCATGACAGTATTTTACTCCAAACACACACGCAATCCCTCCATTCAACCAAAAGGCGCACTACACAATGTTTTTTTTTCTTCTTCCCCTTTCCTCCAGGGAAAACACTTTACTAAATAAATTGAACAATTCCGACAATGTTCATCACACACAAGTAGTTATCAAACAAATTTTATACATCTCTCTCTCTCTCTCTCTCTCTCTCTCTCTCTCTCTCTCTCTCTCTCTCTCTCTCTCTCTCTCTCTCTCTCTCTCTTCACACTGAGAGATAAATCAAGTTACCAACTGATATGAAAAAAGTCTTACTAGATTCCTCCTTGTCGGAGAAACAATACACAAACCCTCCAAGAATATAAAGTCATGGCCTTTTACACAACATTGGCCCAAGATCCAGACCACGATAATAAACAATTCATACCATCATGATGCCATACTTGCATCAGAAAAAGCGCTCGCCCCATACCATCATGATGCCCTGCCCGCATCAGAAAAAGTGCTTGCCCCTTGAACTCTCCAGTCACTGGGGAAACGATGATCCGACTCCTCTACCCGGGGTCTTCAATTGCTGGGGCTGAACTGTCCGTGTGCTCCCCACCCCATGGCCATTGTTGAACACCCGTCTCAGCACTTAGGAAAACGATGCTGTCGCAGCATCAGAGGAGGAATAGCTGACGGGGTGAAGGGTGAAGGGCTGAAACACGAATAAGGTTTGTGTAAGTAGCCTGCTTCCCAATTTAACATGTGAATTCATTCTTTCTCTTTTCTTAAGGGTTTCCCCTATACCTTTCGCCAACTATCTATGGCTCACCTGGTAATGACTGGTCAGCGGTGAGGACCTCTTGACCAACGTCCTGACAGGTTCGAGTCTTTTAGGCCATCTCCTGGACTAAAACTAATTCTTTCCTCCCTCCTCCTAGTGAGTGCATAGTCAGTCTTCAAAACACATGACCAGCACCTTACCAGCCCTTATTAAACTATCTCTCAGTGGTCACTTTCACCCAATGACCAACCCTTGTCTATTTTACTGAGTGATCTTCACAATTTTTTTGGACGCCCGCTACACTAGTCAGGCCACAAGAATATTCTTCCGTTTTAGTTGTGGCATTGGGGCAATGATTCATATCACTAGACTAAATGTGATGGAGCGTCACAT
>JADBJO010006589.1:62500-80000 GCA_016801955.1 Conus betulinus
CCCCCCCCCCCCCCCCTCACCTCTCCTTCTACCACCTCCTCACACCGTATCTGATCCGACTGGATCTGTCTGTTCCCACCTTCATATCATTAAAGGTGTCTCGGTCAACACAACAGGTCTGGGAAGTTATTCTTGAGAAGCCCTCAGCTTCCCTGGAGCTGTCGGATGATGTAAAGAAACAGTCTGCTGGATGTGTTGATCTATGCATAAAGTATTTGCAACGGACCCGAGTGCTTGATAGTGCATTTTTTTTTTACTGCTGGGGAGGGGCTTGGGGGTAGTGGTGGCGGTGGAACGTAATGTTACCATTAAACGGACAGTTTCCCTTGTGTTCTTTGCATGAAAGGGAATTCAGGTTCTTTGTTTTTCTGAGAGAAAAAAAACAAAAACAATGCTAGAACTTAAATCCAATGCATCGACAAATGATAGAGAGACCTATGAATTCTCCACACATCTATCAACACATGGTAGACAGACAGATGAATTTCCCACATATCCATCAACAAATGGTAGACAGACAGATGAATTTCCCACATATCCATCAACAAATGGTAGACAGACAGATGCATTTCTCAAGCATCCATCACCAAATGGTAGACAGACAGATGAATTTCCCACATATCCATCAACAAATGGTAGACAGACAGATGCATTTCCCACATATTCATCAACAAATGGTAGGCAGACATATGCATTTCCCACATATCCATCAACAAATGGTAGACAGACAGATGCATTACCCACATATCCATCAACAAATGGTAGACAGACAGATGAATTTCCCACATATCCATCGCCAAATGGTAGACAGAAGATGAATTTCCCACATATCCATCAACAAATGGTAGACAGACATATGCATTACCCACATATCCATCAACAATTGGTAGACAGACAGATGAATTTCCCCACATATCCATCGCCAAATGGTAGACAGACAGATGAATTTCCCACATATCCATCAACAAATGTAAGACAGACAGATGCAATTCCCACATATCCATCACCAAATGGTAAACAGACATATATGCATTCCCACATATCCATCAAAAATTGGTAGACAGACAGATGAAATTCCCACATACCCATCACCAAATGGTAGACAGACAGATGCATTTCCCACATATCCATCACCAAATGGTAAACAGACAGATGAATTTCCCACATATCCATCAACAAATGGTAGACAGACAGATGCATTTCCCACATACCCATCAACAAATGGTAGACAGACAGATGAATTTCCCACATATCCATCAATAAATGGTAGACAGACAGATGCATTCCACACATATCCATCAACAAATGGTAGACAGACAGATGCATTCCAGACATATCCATCTACGAATGGTAGAGAGGGAGATGATTCCACACATATCCACCAACAAATGGTAGAGACACAGATGAATTGCTCACATATCCTTCAACAAATGGTATAGACACAGATGGATTCACACATATCCATCACCAAATGGTAGACAGACAGATGAATTCCACACATATCCATCAACAAATGGCAGACAGAGACATGAATTCTTTACATATCCATCAACAATTGGTAGAGACACAGATGATTTCCCCCACACGTTCATCAACAAACGGTAGACAGACAGATGATTTCCCCATACATCAAGAAATGGTGGAGACACAGGCGAATTCCCCGCACATCTATCAACAAATGGTGGATAGACAGATGAATTCCCCATACATTCTCCCAACTCGAAGACAGGAATGTTCATTTCTCCATTCAGTCAACAGGCAGTAACAAATGTACTTTCAACCACATCCCTCTAGGATGTGCATGTTCACTTCTTTTTTTGCTAACAGAGAGAGATGTGATTCATTCCATCCCTGTGACCGATGGATTTTTTTTTTTCATTCCACCTTCTCAACAGATGTCTTTCCATTTCCAGCCCCCCTCACTGTCAGCTGGCTGGTGTTGGTGAACAGGGTGTGGTGACCTCTGTGTTTTTTTAAACGTCATCTGCATCTTTTGACTTGTAATTTGTTTGTCTCTTTCGTTCTTGCGAACAGCAAATCTTCTTTCAAATACAATTCATGAGTATGATTATAGCCAGAGAGAATGAAGGAGGGCCTAGGGTTTATATATGATTCAACTTTAGGGAAAAGTGTGCAATCGGTATGTATTTGATGCTGATATTTGATTTCGTTGATCTGGTATTTTACGTGCATCGTTGTATTTGATTCATATGACTGGGTCACCCCAAACAATTTTGGGTCTCTCTCTCTCTCTCTCTCTCTCTCTCTCTCTCTCTCTCTCTCTCTCTCTCTCCTCTCTCTCTCTCTCTCTCTCTCTCTGTGTGTTTTTTGTGAGCGCGCGCGCGCACGCGCTTGTTTGTGTGTGTGTGTGTGTGTGTGTGTGTGTGTGTGTGTGTGTGTGTGTGTGTGTGTGTGTGTGTGTGTGTGTGTGTGTGTGTGTGTGTGTTTGTGTGTGTGTGTGTGTGTGTGTGTGTGTGTGTGTGTGTGTGTGTGTGTGTGTGTGTGTGTGTGTGTGTGTGTGTGTGTGTGTGCGTGCGTGCGTGCGTGCGTGCGTGCGTGTGTGTGTGTGTGTGTGTGTGTGTGTGTGTGTGTGTGTGCGCGCGTGCAAGTGTGCGTGCGTGTGTGTGTGTGTGTGTGTGTGTGTGTGTGTGTGTGTGTGTGTGTGTGTGTGTGTTGTTGTTGTTGTTGTTGTTGTTGTTGTTGTTGTTCTTTCAAGTGTGTGTGTATGTATGATCATGCACGAACGAGTTTATGAATATAACTGTGTGTGTGCATGCGCGTTTTGTGTATCCGAGAGTGTACGTGCATGACAAAACTTTAAAACAACGGGGAAGAAAAAAACTATCAATGAATAAGGCACGAAACTGATTTTTAACTTATTTCAAAGTATTTTCCAATTCATTAGCATCTGCTCAAATCAGTGATATTTTAAAAGTAAAAAGATACAACTCATTTTCTTCTTTCCATTCAAATAAAAACCGTATATCACACATAAGGTCGGTGCTAATAACTCTACCAATACTTTGAAATAAATTCAATGTCAGTTTAGGGCCTAAGTCTAGTCAGTTCTGTCTGGGTCAGTGAGTGCCACAACCGTATTGTGCAGCTTTGGTTTGTCCGGAGATCATCTACAGTGGTCGGTCGATGTGTGGGCAGGTACGACCACCGACACTAACTTTTTCTCTTTTCCTTTGACCGGGAAGGGAGTGTTGGTGTTACACACACGAGTACGTACATACTATAGTAAACCCTTCACTTACATGATAGATGAGTGAGGGTGCGGGGGTGGGTGGGGGCTGGAGGGAGGGGACAGGCGGGGGGGGGGGGGGGGGGGGCTGGAGGGAGAGGGGGAGGTGTTGAACTGACAGGAGGTCATGTGTGTCGCCAGACCAGTCAGTCACAGCTCTGCTTTTGTTCTTACAGGTCTTTCTTTTGTCCCATCTTTTCTTAATTACATGTTCGTACTTACCTTTTTTTCTTATTTTTAACGCCATGCTTTTAAATGACACACTATAAATATATACGCCTCTCTGGTTGATTAACAGAATGGGTCTTAATCAATTTTCATTCTGTGGAGTCACTGCATACAGAGATTGATTCCAAAGAGAAAATCACTTCACGTCTGGCGGTCTCGATCCTGGACCTGAACCAAAGGCCCTAGAGTAAGAGAACACAGAGCTTAAGCCACGGGGGCCAGCATAATCTCCTTGTTTATGGTTTTGTTCGTTTATGAAAAGGCACCCTTTCCCTCCCACCTTCTCGTCGCCCTCCACACAATACCCCTTCCCCCACTCCTCCCCTCTATTCTTCAAGATTAGAACGCGCGCAGAGAGAGAAACATCGGCTTGGGCACACGGAAGATTATGCGCCATTAGAGCGCGTGCGTGCGTGCGCGCGTGCGCGTGTGTGTGTGTGTGTGTGTGTGTGTGTGTGTGTGTGTGTGTGTGTGTGTGTGTGTGTGTGCGTGCGCGCTCGCGCGCGCTCGCGCGCGCGCGCGCTCGCGTGCGTGCGTGTGTGTGTGTGTGTGTGTGTGTGTGTGTGTGTGTGTGTGTGTGTGTGTGCGTCCGTGCGTGGGTGCGTGCGTGCGTGCGTGCGTGTGTGTGTGTGCGGGCGTGTGTGTGTGTGTGTGTGTGTGTGTGTGTGTGTGTGTGTGTGTGTGTGTGTTTTCTCGCGCGTGTTTATGTAAGTGAGCAGGGAAAAAGAAGGAAAGACAGAGACAGACAGTGGCTCGATTTCCTTTCCAAATCGTTGACGGAAAGGTTTAGAAGACATGGAGAGACATCAGCATGGCGTAGTACAGCCATACATCAACGATGACCAGTCAGCATTCATGAACGTTGACTGGCAGATAAAGACACCCCGCCATGTCCGATGGGAGAATTTATTACATACACATAGACGTCCGTCTGGAACGTGGTCAATCCTCTTTGAAGTCCGCGTCCGGCCTTGACGTCACAAGAGATGACGTAGTTTCATGACATCACAATCACACCACTTGACCTGTCACTTCTCATACAGCAATCTACTTTTCTTTATGAATATCATAGCCGGAGATGCTGTACTACCCTGCACATGATTTGACAGGCATGGCGTTCGTTGTAAGCTACTGAGCTTTGTCAACACAAACCAATTTTATCAGCTTTCTAGACAAGAAAAAAACATTTACCAGACACTTGTGTGTGTGTGTGTGTGTGTGTGTGTGTGTGTGTGTGTGTGTGTGTGTGTGTGTGTGTGTGTGTGTGGGGGAGGGGAGGAGGAGGTTGTGTGTGTGGGTGTGTGTGTGTGTGTGTGTGTGTGTGTGTGTGTGTGTGTGTGTCCGTGTGTGCGTGTGTGCGTGTGCGTGTGTGTGCGCGCGCGCGCGCGTGCGTGTGCGTGTGTGTGTGTGTGTGTGTGTGTGTGTGTTGTGTGTGTGGGGGGGGGGGGGGGGGGGGCAGTTAGGTTTAGGTTTACTTACTACCAGGTGTGCACTTTCGTGGGAAATCCTACAAATCCAGTTCCACACTTTACCCTCAGCCACTGCCGCGACTCGAACTCACAACCTTAAGATTTCAACACAAGCTGGCTGGCCCAGTGGTTAATTGAGCTGCCAGACTCTTCTTCCAAAGTCTGAAGTTCGATTCCTGCTTGGAACAGTCAGGTTGGAAGAGATTAACTCTTCGGAATTATTTCTCTACAGACTGCAGTACCCTTCAAGTTCTTCGGATGGGATTTGAACTTGGAACGCATGCATGAAAACAGAATCTTGCACGCACGTTCATTCCCATGTCCATCTTTCAGAGAAGGCCGGCGTGTGCTGGTGGGGCGAACGACATGACTATACACACTCGTGATCAGTTTAAACATTATTTCGGGAGACAGACTGCGGCTATCAGTGAAGGAATTGAAAAATAGCAGAAAAGAAAGGTGGAACAGAGGGAAAATGCAGAGGAGGAAAGAAAGAATGAACAGAACAGATAGGGTGGACAGAAGAGACAGAATGGACAGAAGAGTTAGGATGAACATAAGAGACAGGATGGACAGAAGAGATAGGATGGACAGAAGGGATAGCATGAGAAGAAGAGATGGGCTGGAAAAAAAAGAGAAAGAATGGACAGAAGAGACAGGATGGAAAGAAGAGACAGGATGGACAGAAGAGACAGGATGGAAAGAAGAGACAGGATGGATAGAAGAGATAGGATGGACAGAAGAGACAGGATGGAAAGAAGAGAAGGGGTGGACAGAAGAGACAGGATGGAAAGAAGAGAGGATGGACAGAAGAGACAGGATGGAAAGAAGAGACAGGATGGATAGAAGAGATAGGATGGACAGAAGAGACAGGATGGAAAGAAGAGAAGGGGTGGACAGAAGAGACAGGATGGACAGAAGAGACAGGATGGACAGAAGAGATAGGATGGACAGAAGAGACAGGATGGACAGAAGAGACAGGATGGACAGAAGAGACAGGATGGATGGACAGAAGAGACAGGATGGACAGAAGAGATAGGGTGGACAGAAGAGACAGAATGGACAGAAGAGAAGGGGTGGACAGAAGAGACAGGATGGACAGAAGAGATAGGATGGACAGAAGAGATAGGAGGGACAGAAGAGACGGGGTGGACAGAAGAGACAGGATGGACAGAAGAGATAGGATGGACAGAAGAGATAGGATGGACAGAAGAGAAGGGGTGGACAGAAGAGAAGGGGTGGACAGAAGAGACAGGATGAACAGAAGAGACAGGATGGACAGAAGAGACAGGGTGGACAGACAAGAGACAGGATGAACAGAAGAGACAGGGTGGACACAAGAGACAGGATGGGGGCAGAAGAGAGACAGGATGGACAGAAGAGACAGGTTGACAGAAGAGACAGGGTGGACAGAAGAGACAGGGTGGACAGAAGAGACAGGATGGACAGAAGAGACAGAAGAGACAGGGATGGACCAGAAGTGGACAGAAGATAGAGGAAAGAAGAAAAGAAGAGACAGGATGGAAAGAAGAGACAGGATGGACAGAAGAGACAGGATGGACAGAAGAGACAGGGTGGACAGAAGAGATAGGATGGACAGAAGAGATAGGATGGACAGAAGAGATAGGGTGGACAGAAGAGATAGGATGGACAGAAGAGACAGGATGGACAGAAGAAGAGACAGGGTGGACAGAAGAGATAGGGTGGACAGAAGAGACAGGGTGGACAGAAGAGAAGAGATAGGGTGGACAGAAGAGATAGGATGGAGAGAAGAGAGAGTGGACAGAAGAGACAGGATGGACAAGAGACAGGATGGACAGAAGAGACAGGATGGACAGAAGAGAGGATGGACAGAAGAGATAGGATGGAATGAAGAGATAGGATGGACAGGAGAGACAGGATGGACAGAAGAGATAGGAGACAGAAATAGGACAGAAGAGATAGGACAGACAGAGAGAGATGAGATGGACAGAAGAGAAGGGGTGGACAGAAGAGATAGGATGGACAGAAGAGACAAAAAAGATAGAAGAAATAGGACAGACAGAAGAGATGAGATGGACAGATGAGAAGGGATAGACAGAAGAGTCAGGATGGACAGAAGACATAGGATAGACAGAAAAGTAGGGATGTACAGACAAGAAAGGTTGAACGAACGAGAAAGAATGAATAGAAAAAAGACAGGATTGACAGAAAAGAAAGGAAGAACAGAGAAGAAACAGGGGTCAGAAGAGAAAGAGTGAGAGTAAAAAAAAAAAAAAAAGGATGGAGAAGAGAAGAGATGAAAAGAAGAAAAAAAAAAGGACGGACAGGAGAGAAAGAATGTGCCTAAAGAAAAATGATCGACAGAAGGGAACAGAGCAGCAGATGAGAAAGTATGAACAAACGGGTTAAACGGGCACCAGAGAAACAGAGTAGACCAGAGAAAAAGAGAAGACAGAAGAAGAAAGACGCAGAGAAGGTATAGGCAGCACAGAAAGACTGAACAGTTGGTAAAGCAGGTAGAGAAAAGAACTGAAGAACAAGGGACACATAATGATCAGAAGAAAACAGGTGAGTAGAAGAGAAATACTGGGCATACCATGGAAAGAAACGAAACGGAGAATAAAGGAAGAACAGGAAAAAAAAAAGACTGGGAATAAAATACTATGTACGAAAAGACCTTTTCCCTGACCATGACCTGTGTGTTGACCTAGCTCATCTGTCTTCTGTAGTGACTGATTGATGAGGAAGTTGTGGTGTGAGCTGGTCTATACAGCTTTCTTTCGATGGAGAGAGAGAGAGAGAGAGAGAGAGAGAGAGAGAGAGAGAGAGAGAGAGAGAGAGAGAGAGAGAGAGAGAGTTCAGACTCAGATTGTTTTTCTATTGCTATAGGTCTTGGGCCCTCAGAAAGAGGATGTACCTGAAAAACATAAAAAGTCGCACTTTCATCAAATTCACAATAATGATCACGCACAAATGTTTCGGCCTTTTGCGTAACTTTGCGTAAATAAACTTCAAACCATTACACAATGCTTTCATTCTGAGATGACATGCAGAAGATAAGAGAGAGAGAGAGAGAGAGAGAGAGAGAGAGAGAGAGAGAGAGACAAACAGACAGACAGACAGACAGACAGACAGACTGACTGACTGAGACAGAGCTACGATGACCAAACTAACAGTAGTGCAGATGGGAGCTTCTGAATACTCCTGATGTTGCTGCTCATGTTACTACGATGCTACTGTTGCTTCTTCAGCGACAACTCCTGCTGCTGCTTCTGCTACTGCCACCTCAATTACTACTACTGCTGCTGCTGTAACAAATTACTACAATTGCTTCTGGTACTGCTATTACTGTTACTACTACTATTTCTGCTGTTGCGGTTTCTACTACTACTACTACAACACTACTACTACTACTACTACTACTACTACTACTACTACTACTACTACTACTACTACTACTACTACTGCTGCTGCTGCTGCTGCTGCTGCTGCTGCTGCTGCTGCTGCTGCTGCCACTACTACTACTACTACTACTACTACTACTACTACTACTACTACTACTACTACTACTACTACTACTACTACTACTACTAGATGTTGCTAATACATTTACAGCTATTGATTTTATTATTCTTGACAGCATAAACGCTATTGCTGTGCTGCTAATTTTGCAGTTACGATTAGCATTACTTATCGTTTCTATTACTGTCACTGGTGCTGCTACTACTAAAAGAACAACAGCAAACAGCAAGAATTGCAGGCACAACACACAACTATCACTAATACAAAACTGCTGTTGCTTTTTCTGCTTCAATTCCTTCCACTGCTACTTTTCATTCTGCAATTGCAACAGCCATTTCTACTGCTATTTCGCCGATTAATACTATTGCTGATGTTGTTGCTGCTTCTGCTATTACCACTCCTACTGCTATTACTGCTGCTGCTGCTGCTGCTGCTGCTGCTGCTGCTGCTGCTGCTTCTACTGAAGCTGCAAGGTCTACTGCTACTGCAAATTCCGCTGCGACTGCTACGAGTACAACCGACTATTAATACAGTTAGTGCTGCTGCCGCTATTGTAGCGGCTAGTACAACTACTATTGCTACTTTAAGCTCACGTTGATGACGACGACGACGACAACAACGACGACAATAGTGACTACTACTACTACTACTACTACTACTACTACTACTACTACTACTACTACTGCTGCTGCTGCTGCTGCTGTTGCTACTACTACACTGCTGTTACTACTACTACTGCTGCTGCTGCTGCTGCTACTACTACTACTACAACTACTACTACTACTACTAGTAATGCTGCTGCTGCTGCTGCTGCTACTACTACTACTACTGCTGCTGCTGCTGCTAGTAATGCTGCTACTGCTGCTGCTGCTACTACTACTACTTCTACTACTGCTACTACTACTACTACTACTACTACTACTACTACTACTACTACTACTACTACTACTACTACTACTACTGCTACTTCTACTGCTATTGCTACTGCTACTACCGTTTGCTACTGCTGCTGCTACTGGTGCTACTAATGATGCTTCTACTACTACTACTACTGCTGCTGCTGCTGCTGCTGCTGCTGCTGCAGCTGCTACTACTGCTACTGCTGCCACCACTACTGGTGCTGCTAAAACCCACTACACTACCACCAAGGCTACTGCTACTGCTATAACCATTTTTATTGCTGCTACTATTACTGTTGTTACTATTTTATACCACTGCTACTCCTATTGCTAGCAATACTACTACCACTACCATCACTACAACAGCAATGACAACGACGACAACAAACAAAAAACAGCTACTATGGCTGTCAGACTGCTGATGTTACAGCCATTTTTGCTGCTGCTGCTGCCGCTTCTGTTCCTTCCTACAGTTACTACCATTGATGCGATTGCTGCCAGTTTTGCCGTTGCTGGTCTTGCTGTTATTTTTGTTGTTGTTGTTGCTACTTCTGCACATCTACTACTGCAGCTGTTGTTGCTGTTGTGTTGATGTTGCTCCTGATACAACAACAAAATACCACTACTATCAGGTCTATTGCTGCCAATTTTGCTGCCACTGCTGCTGCTGCTGCTGGCTTCACGCCACAATCAGGATGTTGCACTAAAACACTGTGCTATCCATGTAAGCGTTTGGAGGCCCACCATAAGTGCGAGCCACCATTTGTTGTCAAAGTGATAACTGATCCAGCATTTATTGCTAAAGTGACAATTGATCCAAAGAACAATTCCCCACCAATTGTGTCCCTTTTTTTTTGGGGGGGGGGGGGTGGAGGGGGGGGGTGAGATCGATGAAATCACAATCATCAAATACATGACCTTCCCTTTAGCTGACGTCTCATTTCAGGCCTTGGCATTCACCCGTGACCCTATCTTTGCGGCAGCTGGAACCCCTCAAAACAGTCCCATCTCTTTGATTTTAATCAGCCTGCTTGGAACCACCTGGCTTGTACCTTGATGGCCGTATGAAAGAACATGAGGAGAATCAATTTTCAGACACAAGAAAAATTTTCAAAACTATCTAATCGCGACCGTTGTAAATACACAGTTCCTTAAGAAAGGACTTAGCTCATCAATTTTGGTGTACAGCCTGGTGCTAGGCCCTCTACGTCTCCCGTGACAACAGTTACTACAAACCCCCATCACCCACGAACTGGAGACAGCTCCATTCACACTGATCTCCACCACCCCCCCCCCCCCCCCCACTCCCTTTTCCACCCGCCACCACCCCGTGTCCATCGCCTTTCATCATCTCCCCTTGACCCGCGCGGAGGCAGTCACGGATGTTGTTTCCACGATGTTGGCGTCACTGTGAACAATTCGTCATTGTCAGTCACTCAGCCATCCCCCCTCCCCAACCCCCCTACCCCCTCGGTCTTCCCTGTCAGGGTGTATAAAACCCCCCTCGCTACGCTGAAAGCTCTAAGAACGAACTTCATCCTCCCAACTCTTTAACCATCCATTTTCGTCCATCTTGCCCGTTAAAAGCTGTTGGGCACGAGTTATTCTGATAGCAAGCCGTCCCATCTTGCTCACAAGAGCTTTAAAAGGCAATATTCTGAAGACTTTACGCTTTTTCAGTGGAAAAAAAAAGTTTCACCAAAAGAATACAAAGACTCGCGTGGTATCCATTTCTGCTGTGACGGACCAATGGAAGATAACTCTTACTGAACGTAATTCAATGCTGAAGTGTGTATAGGAGGAGGAAGTTTATTTAGATTCTTTTTTCGAATCAAAAACGAAATAAAAAAAATCTTAAGTTAAAAAAAAGAACTTCCAATCGCGTCGTTATATTTTCGTCCTTTTCTTTCGAGAACATAAAGAGAAGAAAAAGGAACTGAAGAACAAAGTTTCAACGAATCGAAACTTCCAAGTCTTGTTGCACTTCTATGTGTTATGTTTATTTAAGAACGTAAAAAGAACTTTTGAATAAGCTAGCAAACAAAAACAAGCAAACCAGTTTACATTATAAGAAACGATAAAGCTCTGTTTAAGTCTGAATATTCATCGCCATTTTGCATAACAAGCAGTGTACCCCCACCACTGGACAAACGCATTCTTCTTCGTGGAAAAAAGTTGCGTCAAACAGGTGAGATTATCGTTCTTGCTGGTAGTGTGGTTGAGATTATCGTTATGCTGGTAGTGTGGTTGAGATTATCGTTCTGGTAGTGTGGTTATCTCATTACGTACCTTGATTGCTTGACACGGTGAATGGAGGATTTGACTGATCGGCTTTGAGGGTGGGAGGAGGGGGTTTTCTCTTTTTCCTTCGTTCCCTTCCCACGCCTTCTCTTTTTTTTTTTCCCAAAAAACTTCCTGCTTGTCTCTTCTCTCTCTCTCTCTCTCTCTCTCTCTCTCTCTCTCTCTCTCTCTCTCTCTCTCTCTCTCTCTCTCTCTCTCTCTCTCTCTCTCTCTCTCTTAGACCCCCCAATAAATAAATGAATAAATTAATACATAAATAAATAAATAACCTGTGTATGTCTTCCTGGGAATCTATTTTGTCTCAGCTAGCTCATGTTACTTTTTATCACTTGTTCATTTACTTATGTATCTAGCCATTCATTTATTGATTGTTTATTTATTTGTTTATGTATGTATGCATGCATGCATGCATGCATATATGTATGTATGTATGTATGTATGTATGTATGTGTATGTATGTAATGTCTGTGTGTAGTACGTACGTAGGTATGTATTCATGTATCTATGCATTTATTTATCTACCTCCGCCGTAAGTTGCTGTTAGTGAGGTTTGTTGGTTGGTCTCCATCTCCTAGCTTCGGTTATTGTCTTGACCACTTTAACACGTGCTCAAGGCCAGAAAGATTGTTTAAACCAATATAGATTCCTGGCTGTAAACTTTTTTCTTTTTCTTTCTGTAGGCTTTTTTTTTCCCTTCTGTCCTACGTTTTTGCTCATTCTGTCTGAATATTCTAGAAAGGACAGTTGTGTCTTTTTTTGATAGACTTTTGTCATGCATTCAGTCAGCTATTTAATCAGTTCGTCTTATTTTCAAAACCTTTTTTCTTGGTCTTAATCTTTTTTTTCCAATTCATGTCTAGATCTTTATTTTCATCTTTGCCCCTGTCTCTGCTATCAGCGAAAATGCTCTCCTTTCACCTTCCTTGTCAATCATATTCAATGAATGTATGTGAGACAAATAAAAGCCCACACGCTATCCCCTGTTTGCACAAAATGAAGGGCGAAGAAGAAAAAGAACGTTATTTAAAAGAAAAAGAAGTAAGATCAATCTATACTCACATAGTACAAAGCAAAACTCCTAGTTCTCTTTACAGTCAGTACAAGGAAACCTGCGCTCTCTCTCTCTCTCTCTCTCTCTCTCTCTCTCTCTCTCTCTCTCTCTCTCTCTCTCTCTCACACACACACACACACACACACACACACACACACACACACACACAGGCAATAGTTCTTGGGAAGATGAAAGCGTTGGTAAAGTTGCTTGTCCAGGAAACGACTTAACATCTGCCAATCAGAATGACATGCGCAGAATGGCACCTGTCAGATACCGCCTGACTTGTCCGTCACCATGGCTACTACCAATGAATTATCTTACAATGGTTGACTTAACTTTTGCCCTCCGTGGAGATTTGGTCCTGGTACGATTCGCCCCGCTCGCTTTCTTTCTTTCTTTCTAGCCACAGACCTCTCTCTCTCTCTCTCTCTCTCTCTCTCTCTCTCTCTCTGGCTAAATACAAATAAACACACACATGAAGTATAAAGTAACTCAATTTTACACATTTTACGTACATTACAAAAACAAAGCAACTTTTTGAATAAGTATCTTTCTTTCTAGCCAAAACCCTCTTTCTCTCTGGCCAAATGCAAACAACACGCAAACGAAAGTATAAATAAAGCATATTCTACGAACGTAAAAAAAAAAAAGGTTCGACAAATATATTTCTTTCTAGCCACAAACCCATTTCTCTCTAGCCATAGGCAATTAAACATACGGACGAAAATATAAAGTAGATGCATATTTTATGTTCATTACAACTCCCACAAGTACATTCTAGACAAATCTATTTCTTACTAGACACAAAACTTCTTTCTTTTTGGCCAATAACAAATAAAAACACACAAACGAAAGTATAAAGTAACGCATATTGTGTGCCCATTACAAAACAGTCAAATAAATGTGGACTATCTCTTTCTTTCTAGCTAGAAACGTCTTTATCTCTGGCCAAATACGCACAGACACAGGCAAAAAAGTATACAGTAATACATATTCTATGTTCATTATAGAACAGGCAAATCAATGCTGAATGAATATCTTTCTTTCTAGTTACAAAGCTCTTTCTCTCTGGCCAAATAACAAATAAACATACAGAAGAAATTATCTACGATCGCCTTTCTCTCTGAACAAATACAAGCAAACACACAAAATAAAGTATAAAGTAACGCATACTTAATGTAAATTACAAAACAGACAAGTACATTTTGGACAAAGGTATCTTCTTCAGACGTTATATACAGCACACAGAAATGCACAACACTTCTTCTTCGTACACTCAGACAGGAACCTCAGAGGCACTGACGAAGGCTGCTGCACGGCAGAGGCCCTCCAGAGACCCAGAGAGTTTCTCGCTCGTCGATGTGTCGGCAGGCCAGGTCTCCGCTCTTAGCGTTTGATGTGTTGGGCAGTCCTGTAGGAAGTGTTCCACAGTCATTGGGGCTGTACCGCATGGGCACCCTGAAGACACCAATGTAGACTTTTCGGTGAACATGTGGGTGTTTGAGTCTGGAGTGCCCTGTCCTCAGACTCACAATGTTCAATTGGTCTGGTCTGGGCAGCAGGTAGTACGCATCCATCTTGTTGAAGTCTGGGTGCCATGCACCAAACGATACTCCCCAGACCGCAGTCATCATGCCATTAGTTTGACTCTCCATTCGGGATTTTTTTCCCCCCCCCCCCCCCCCCCCCCCCCCCCCCCCTTCCTTTCAACCCTTTTTTCCATTAGACGTAAGTGGTGGTCTGTAGTGCTGGTCGTCTGAAAGAGACGGTAAACCTCGGTGTCTCGTGTTGTTTGTGTTTGATGTCAAAGAAGTAATGGTGAAAAAGCACTGTCTCTGGCGCTGTGCGATGGCTATCTGTTATACCGGGGACTGTGGCAATTGGCATTCCACACGGATAAATCTGTTTTGACAATAAAGCATAGCATAACATTGCATAGTGAGGCATTGTTCACTCATCATATCGTGCCATACCATACCATACCATACCATACCATACCATACCATACCATACCATACCATACCATACCATACCATACCATACGTGTCATACCATACCATACCATACAATACATACCATACCATACCATGTGAACGTCTTTCTGCAGGTATTCAAATTCACACATACAATGGCTGCTGTCATGACCTTCTACCTTCTCCTGATGTCTTGGACAATGTCTTCGCTGCTGGCCTCTGTGATTCCTTCGCAGACAGGTGAGAGTCCTATAACGTTCAGCGTGCTGGTCATGGTAGTGCCGGAGGTGAACTCTGACCTCTCTTCCTACCAGTCGAAAGAAGGTTTACAAAATCTGGCGAGTCCACATCCCAGTCATTAAATCGTTGAATAAAGGACAGAGACGGAAAACAAATGCAAACTTTAAAATAGTCTTTCCCTGCCCCGACCGGCTACTACCCACAGTTAAATTTGCTAAAGGGCTCGATTGGGAAGAGTAGGACCACACAGTCAAGTTTCATCCAATTAATGGATACGCCTTTGAGAGTGTTGCTCAAATGTCCTGACCAACACTGCAGGTGTCGGTATCTCTAAGGCCTTGTTGACGCAGGGATATACTAGGAAAGGCAAGAGTAGAGTACAGCCCTGCCATGCAGTCTCAGACCGGAAAGGAAATACGTAGCATCGTCTTCATCATCCTCTTTCTCATTGTTCAGCTAAAAAAATATGTCTCAAATTCTATGGTCCTTCATAACATATTCTCAAGGTGATGCCAGTTTTAATGTCCACTCCACGTCTATGACCTTGGTCTGATTCCATCGGGGTCACTGGTATCGGCAAGTTCATGGGAGCTGTCATTGGACGGACATGGTGGCGCCCTCCGGAGGGAGAGCTCATTCACACCGGCTCCAGGATTTACCGATTGTTGTCGTCAGGTGGGGGCTTAGTAGGTGGTGTCCTGCGTATGTTAGATCAGAACAGGCGCCACTGAACACCACCGAAGTGACTCGGCAACAGCGCAGTGTGTTCTCCGTTTGGTTGCCTCTTCACAGCTTGACATTGACTGCTCCATGTGAATTGCCGGTGTCGGAGCTGCGGTGGGATGGGCCGGGCTGTAGCTGTGGACGGGGTGTCGGAATGAGCGGTTTGTGTGCGGTGCCACTGAGGTGGCACAAAAGATGGTACAAAAAAGAAAGTTTGAAGAATTCGCATCCCAACAGTTATATCGGTGTATATAAGATAGATAGATGGAAAGCAAAAACAAAGTTGAAAAGTCTTGTCGTTGAAGGATTCTACCAGGTCTTATGAAGTGAAAGAGGGTCTGTAATATATGGAGCTGACATATCAGTTCATATCTGAGGTCGGATGTTCTTTAATTTTCAGATTGAAACGCCTCTCTGTCCACCCAGCAGTAAAAACGAGTACATGATTCAGTTCAGAGAGTGTTGAAGGCATCGGAAGGAGAGGGATCAGCTCCCCCTTCCATCATGCCCTGCCCATGACACGGTGATTCTCTGACAGTTCACTGCCCCTACGACAGGTGGACCATGGGAAATTTAAACTAATAAAGTTAGAGTTAGGTTAGATATGCTCCGTTTAGGGTTAGGACTAGACTCATGTGTTTATGAACTGGAGAGTGTGGAAGCTGTCTCTTTTATATTTTCGTTTTCTTTTTATGTACCGACCCATCACTAAGATCTAAATCCACCGCACTCACAACCAACCAACGACTCTGACCTTAACCTGCAGAACATTTTAAAAGAGCTCAAAGTACATCCGTCATTTAAAATGGACAAACAAATGACAAAACAAAACGCAAAATGTTTCGATCTCTCAGGTCGACTTCAGGCAAGACAGACACCATTCAGAGCAATGAAAACAAAGTACGAGCGATCACTTATCTTCTCAAATTGGGAGCAGTCACCTCTCTGCGAAACTAACCCTGACATGTGCGTTCCCCCTGTAGACCAGGCGCAGAAGGGATGGACACATGCTGTTTGGGCAGAGTGGACACGGGCTGGTAGGTCTGCTTATTGTGTCGTTCAATGCGTGAAGTTTGCAGCCGAATTTTGCATGGATCAGTGGACATGCAGTATCTGATGTTTTAAGGACTTGCTGGATTTGACGTTTGACACTGAGCAGACTGCGGCGGGCATGTTGTCAGATAAGCCCACGAGACGTGTGTGTGTGTGTGTGTGTGTGTGTGTGTGTGTGTGTGTGTGTGTGTGTGTGTGTGTGTGTGTGTGTTCGTGCGTTCGAGCGTGTGCGTGTGTGTGTGTGTGTGTGTGTGTGTGTGTGTGTGTGTGTGTGTGTGTGTGTGTGTGTGTGTGTGTGTGTGTGTGTGTGTGTGTGGGGGGGGGGGGGGGGGGGGGGGGGGGTGTCTGTGTGTGTGTGTGTGTGTGTGTGTGTGTGTGTGTGTGTGTGTGTGTGTGTGTGTGTGTGTGTGCTTGCTTGCTTGCTCTCGTGAACGCGTACGCGCTTAGTACACACCTACACGTGCTCGCATGCACATAAACAAACACTCACAGAAAACAAAACGAACCACATCAATACGAAGATAAAACAGCCCTGAGCTAATCAACAAAATATAAGACTACCCCTCCACCCACCCCCTCCCCCACCCCCATACGTCTCCGTCCCATCTATCGTTTCAGAGAACACCCCCAAGAGCACTACAGAACCGGGTATGCCCGTCCCGTAATGAGCGCAAGACCCGCCATGCCGGTACACACGATCCTTACTCGTACCACCGAGTCTACAACTATCACCGCAGACCTCCCACACCAGCTCCGCCCAAGCCAAGTCGGTACTCTTCCATCCCCCAACCAGTACTGGCCCTGTTCTG
>JADBJO010006589.1:85000-92500 GCA_016801955.1 Conus betulinus
CGGCGATCCTACAAATCCTAACAATTATCGTGGAATTACTTTAAATTGCTGCCTGAGTAATGCTTTCTGTCAAATATTAAACAATAGGATAACAAATTACATAGAAAGCAGAGATTTATTTATAAAAGAACAGGCAGGATTTCGAAAATCCTACAGAACAACAGACCAGATATTCATTTAAAAGATCATTGACAGTGAAATAAGAAAAAAGAATGGCAGACTATACTGTTGTTTTGTAGACTTTAGAAAGGCATTTGATAGCATATGGCATGACGCTTTACTTCTGAAACTATACAATATAGGTATCAATGGCTATTGTTATCGGGTTATAAAAGATATGTATACAAACGCGATGGTTTGTGGAAAGTCAAATAATGGATTTACAAGATCAGTCCCGGTCAAACAAGGACTTCTTCAAGGCAGTTCGCTTAGTCCAACGCTGTTTAATATCTTTATAAATGATATTTCAAACTATATTGATAACAATGATTCTCCTGTTATAACAAGTTGAAAAAAACGAATATCGTGTTTATTATATGCTGACGACATAGTTATGTTGTCAAACACAAAATTGGGATTACAAACAAAACTTAATCAACTTCATAATTATTGTACAGAATGGGGCATGAAACTAAGTAAAGATAAAACAAAAGTTGTCATATTCACTAAAACTGACTCAAAATTTTCAACCGCATTTACATGTGGAGATGATCCTCTGGAGACAGTAAATGAATACAAGTATTTAGGAATAATTCTTCATAAAAGCGGAGAGTTACATAAAGCACAAGATCATCTAGCAAAACAAGGTAACAAAGCTGTACATTCCTTACTACGTAAAGTAAAGGGAGAACATGTCAATGTATCATCAACAGCAAAACTCTTTGATGCTTTGATTTCACCAGTTATGCTTTATGGCGCAGAAGTTTGGTTTCCATTTACAGAAAAGATAGCACATGTTGAAAAGCAGTCTGCAATGTTCGACATTTATCACAAATACCTATTATCCAATAATCCGATCGAGAACGTACATGTAAAATTTTGCAGACATATATTAGGCGTACACAGAAAAGCAATGAAATTGCCAGTACTAGCTGAACTTGGAAGATTTCCTTTGTGTCAAGAATAATGAGTCAAGTAGTCATGTTTTGGATCCATATAATGGAATCAAAGAAAGACTCATATTCTAAGAGAAGAGAAGCGTACGAAGATCTTGACCCATCATCTTCATGGAAATCTTTTGTAAAGATGATCTTAAGTAATATTGGAATGACACATGTATGGAATAACCAAAGTACACTTAACCCTCAAAGATTGCGTTATGCAATAGAGAGAAAGTTACAAAGTGAATACATACACTTTTGGGAAAAAGAAAAAGAAAGAGCACCAAGGTTAAAATTTTATAATGACATCAGTAATAATATAGGCTTGAACCGTACCTCATCAAATGCACAAATAAACATTACAGGAAAGAACTTTGTAAATTAAGAATTAGCGCACATGACCTCGCAATAGAAAGAGGTAGATATCCCCCATATTAAGCGTGAAGACAGGAAATGTACAACTTGCAATATAATAGAAGACGAGGTACATTTCTTAGACTCTTGTAAACGTTACGATAAAATTAGGAATACGTTTTAAAAAACGTATCATAAACAAAATGGATATATACGATGCTACCTCATTGAAAATAAGTACTTTGATGTCTAATGATGACCTTCAGGTTGAAATTGCGAAATATGTATATGACTGCTTTACATAATGACTTTGTATGTAAAAAGAACAAATTATTATTTCCTTGGACGATGAGTTTGATATTTTAACAGCTTTTTCTCCTTTGTAATCAAATCAACGTGAATCTGAGGTTACCTCACGTGCGGAATAAGTATTTTTTAAAACGAGTTAACAAAACAAAACAAAATAAGGTAATCCTTCCTAAGTGCTATGAGCTCACTCCACTTAGGAGTGGCTATATTTGGAGCCCATGCGAAAGCTGTACAAATTGAAAACTGATATACATGGTTGCTATGGTCTCAGAATGAGTCTGTTTTTGAGTTTTTTTTTTTTTTTTTTTTTTTTTTTTTGGGGGGGGGGGGGGGGGGGGGGGGGGGGGGGGGGGGGGGGGGGGGGGGGGGGGGGGGGGGGGGGGGGGGGGGGGGGGGGGGGGGGGGGGGGGGGGGGGGGCTATTCTTAAATAAAGTCAGATTTATCTACACACATTGTGATATTTGTCAGTCATAAACGCTTTGACTGCCTCATGTGTCGCAAGACGCGGGAGCATCCAAGTCTAAGTAAGTAAGTCATAAACGGAGTTACACTATTCAAAGTGAACGCCTACTCTATCCCTTCATTTTGTAAGTAAGTATATACATGCGGCGTAAAGAAACAGCACATTCTTTTCAAGCCAAATCAAACGATCTAAAGACAGAGACAGACAACGCAGTTGAGTATTTGGGGAAAGAGAAACGAAATGCATCGTGTTCTATCGCATTAGCACTCTCTTTAGTATGTTTTGTTATATTTCACTGTGTCATACCATATACTTTTTTGTCAAAACTATCGGGGCAAACATGCTATGAACTTAGGCTTGTTTCCCTGATAAACGTCACCACAATACAATGTCTTTTCCGAATACCATCACTGTTTGTTCGCCTTTGCCCTCAATTCCTCCCTTCTCTCACTGTCTGTCTGTCTGTCTGTCTGTCTGTCTGTCTGCTAGCCTGCCTGCCTGTCTGTCTGTATGTGGGGGTATGTCTTCTGTTTGTCTAACAGTCTGTCTGTATGAGGGCGTGTGGTGTGGTTAAGGCGCGCGCGCGCGCGCGCGCGCGCGCGTGTGTGTGTTGTGTGTGTGTGTGTGTGTGTGTGTGTGTGTGTGTGTGTGTGTGTATGTGTGTGTGTGTGTGTGTGTGTGTGAGAGAGAGAGAAAGAGAGAGAGAGAGAGAGAGAGAGAGAGAGAGAGAGTAATGGTGATCATGACGAGAGAGATGATGATGATGATGATGATGATGGTGATGGTGATGATGAGTGATGATGATGATGATGATGATGATGATGATGATGATGATGATGATGATGATGACAACTTTTTTTTCCTGCTGCTATCGCCCCGTGTTTCTTGATGACGTTGATAACTATGACTCTCATCATGACGACAACGGTTCTGTGTTCCAGGGGCCCAAGCCAGCTCCAACGAACCCGCCTCAAGAAATCTTCAACAGAGCGGTGGAGTGTCGGCATTTCTTCAGCGAGGATAACTCTGAACCGGTTCCAACAACACGCCTGCAACAACCAATATCTTTAGTTCCAGAAGTGAATACCAGGTTTCGTGACTTTTTTTTTCTGTCCAGAAGTCCCCCCACTCCATCTCACCTCGCGCCCCCCCCCCCCCCCCCCCCCTACCGCTCCTTTCCCCAACCCCCTCTCCACATCCTTCCCTTGTCCTTCCCCTGCCAACATAGGTACTAAGAAACAGGGCTGAATGCGGAAAATGCGTAAATTTGTCTGACGTGTATACAGGATTTTTCAAGTGGTTCTGTGCAGTTTTGAAATTGCCAACACTTTTTGTTTGGACTGCCTCTTAGAACTATGATTCTAACCATCAAACGGGAGTCAGAAGCTCCTTTCCCGATCATGACTTCTACCAAGCATAGTAAAGATAGCATTATACTGCTCTCAAATCTAAAACAGTGTTCTGCGTGCTACTATGTAGTGAAACGAAGAGGCAGGCAGCCACGAGACGCTACATAACTTCTCTCCCTTGACGGAAGTAGAAAAGTATTTGAGTAATTACCAGTTTTCGTTTTTCCGGTCCGTATAAGCGATGTCATATCCTGGTACGAGCTCTGGAAATGCAGGTCAATCACATGACAAATGATGCACAAAACAAGCTTACCTCCCTCCCTCCCCCCTCCCTCCTCCGCCTCTCTCTCTCTCTCTCTCTCTCTCTCCTCTCTCTCTCTCTCTCTCTCTCTCTCTCTCTCTCTCTCTCTTTTCCAGCAGACAACACACAACACACACACACACACATCAAGAGAGAATAACATTCTTCTTTATTTTTAAGACGGAGTACGTATGGATCATCATCCCGCTACTCTTTGGAACACACGAAATTAGGAACTGCAACTCGTGAGAAAGTAGCAAAAAAAAAACCCCCAAAAACAAACAAACAAACAAACAAACAAAAAAATTCACGGGTGATTGTTGATCTTTGTTATATACATATTCCTCTCACAAACGAATTGTTTCTTCATTCTTCACCATCCTTGAAATATCATACAAAGCACATGAACACCCATGTGAAAATTCTAGGGCTCTGGCCTATTAATGGGAGAATTTTTTACCGTTGGATAATAAAAGAGATTATCAAAACATGTCCACTTTAATTTTCCTTCAGAAACTCTCTCTCTCTCTCTCTCTCTCTCTCTCTCTCTCTCTCCTCTCTCTCTCTCTCTCTGTCTGTCTGTCTCTCTCTCTGTGTGTGTGTGTGTGTGTGTGTGTGTGTGTGTGTGTGTGTGTGTGTGTGTGTTGTGTGTGTGAGCGCGAGCGTTGCGCATAGATATGTGCACTCGTGTCACGCCAGCGTGTGCTTATTTCGCGTTCTGCATAAAGAGTCACAAGATGCAAAGCATATAAACGTACTCCCAGTTTATCCTGAGTACGCGTGAGATATTCCATAAAGTGGAAAAACCGTCTAGGGCTGGTGTAACCGTTAGCAATGGCTATTCTGGTAAACATCGGCCATCATCTGTGACCTGTAATGAACACACTTACAATTTTCAGAAAGATCGGCCAAGTATTTTCTGAGATTTTCATATAAAGAAGAAAACCATTATGGGTCGTTAGTAACGGCTGTAACGGTAAACTAAAAAACATGGGGCATCATCCGTGACCCATAATGAACATACCTGCAAAATTTTCACAAAGATCGGCTAAGTACTTTCTGAGATATGTCATAAAAGAAGAATAACCGTTACAGGCCGTTACAGCCGTTAGTAACGGCTATAACGGGTAAATAAAACATCGGGCATCATCCGTGACCCTTAATGAATGTACCTATAAATTTTCAGAAACATCGGCCACGCACTTTCTAAGATATTCCATAAAAGAGAAGAACCGTTATGGGCCGTTATAGCCGTTAGTAACGGCTATAACGGTAAACTAAAACATCGGGCATCATCCGTGACCCATAATAAACGAACATACCTACAAATTTTCAGAAAGATCAGCCAAGTACTTTCTGGGAATATTCAATAAAGAAGAAAAACGGCTATGGGCCGTTATAGCCGTTAGTAACGACTATAACGGTAAACTAAAATATCGGGCATCATCCATAACCCACACTGAACATACCTGCTAATTTTCAGAAAGATCGGCCAAATATTTTCTGAGATTTTCAAAAACAAAAAAAAAGAAAGAAAAACCGTTATGGGCCGTTATAGCCATTAGTACGACTATAACGGTAAACGAAAACGTGCATCATCTGTGACCCATAATGAACATACCTACAAATTTTCAGAAAGATCGGCCAAGTACTTTCTGAGACATTCCATAAAAAGAAAAACCGTTATGGTCCGTTATAGCCATTAGTAACGACTATAACGGTAAACTTAAACGATGGGCATCATCCGTAACCCATGGTGAACATACCTGCTAATTTTCACAAAGATCGGCCAAGTACTTTCTGAGATATTCCATGAAAAAGAAAAACTGTTACAGGCCGTTACAGCCGTTAGTAACGGGTATAACGGTAAACTAAATCATCGGGCATTGTTCGTGACCCATAATGAACATACCTACAATTTTCAGAAAGATCGGCTAAGTACTTTCTGAGATATTCCATAAATAAGAAAGACCGTTACAGGACGTTACAGTAACGGCTATAAAAAATAAACTAAAACATCGGGCATCACCCGTGACCCATAATGAACATACCTGCTAATTTTCACAAAGATCGGCCAAGTATTTTCTGAGATATGTCATAAAGCAGAATAACCGTTACAGGCCGTTACAGCCGTTAGCAACGGCTACAACGGTAAACTAAAACATCGGGCATCATCCGTGACCCATAATGAACATACCTACAAATTTTCAGAAAGATCTGCCCAGTAGTTTTTGTCTAGAGCGAGTGGAATACATTTTGACCACAGACGGACGGACACACACACACACACACATACCCCCCCCCCCACACACACACACACACACACACACACACACACACGCACGCACGCACGCACGTACGCACACACACACACACACACAACACACACACACACACACACACACAGAGCATTTCTTCGTTCCCATTCTAAAGTACTCCCCTGTTTTATACGAACTGGATGTACAAAAAAGATCTTAAAGGGAGGGTATGCGATGTTGAATCCAGTGTAACAAAAGTTTTCTCCCTTGAACCAACGGCATCTCCATGTCTGCAGAGTAAAATCAGCGGCTGTCTTTAGCTCTAGGGCACTGATGCTCCAAAATGATCATGAGCATCTATGTCGTCATCGTCGTCTTTAATGTTGTTTCCATTACGGACAAACATGAGTCGAAAACACACACACACACACACACACACACACACACACACACACACACACACACACACAACATGCACACGCATACGCGCCGCGCACGCGCGCGCGCACACACACAACACACACACACACACACACACACACAAACACACACACACACACACACACACACACAACACATGCCCACGCACACACACACACACACACACACACACACACACACACACACACACACACACACATGCCACACACACACAACACACACACACACACACACACACACACACACACACACACACAACACACACACACAGAGAGAAGGAGAGAGAGAGAGAGAGAGAGAGAGAGAGAGAGTTCTCGAGAAGAGAGAGAGAGAGAGATTGGTTGATCATTGTTGTTCTCAAGTATAAGAGAGAGAGAGAGAAAGAGACAGAGCAGAGAGAGAGAGAGAGAGAGAGAGAGAAGAGAGAGAGAGAGGGGGGGGGGGGTTTCAATTAGAAATTCAAACAGACCGAAATCAAATCTGAAATCAGAAAAAAAAATGTGTTCTTAAACATACAGTCTATAGAAGCCATGAGCAAGGGGTGGAAATCCAAACTATGAGAAGTATATAGTAAAGACAAAATCCCGTCGTATAAAAATACTAGCATGAGAAACCACATGCAAAATATGAAAGTCCATAAATCCGATGCTGTTAATTTCTAAACACTGTGGATTTAACGATAAGAATCCGTCGAAATCAAAGAATACCTCTACAGTGGCAATCTACAATTAAGAAGCAAACCGGAGAAGGTCGCGAACGACAGAGTGGAGGGGGGGGGGGGTAATTAGGAGAGGAGAGGGGTTGACAGGGTAGGGGGAGGTGGGAGAGAGGGGACGGGGACAGGCGAGGACAGGGGGGGGGGGGGGGGGGGGGGGGGGGGTGGGGGGGGGGGGGGGGGACTGGAGAGTAAGGGGGACATAACGA
>JADBJO010006589.1:100000-105000 GCA_016801955.1 Conus betulinus
AATAAGCTAATTCTTGTGTAGATTTTTCTTCGGTCTTGGAGGCCTAACGATTGTTCTCTGAAGGTAGTTAAAATCTGTCTCTACCGTTTCTTGGGGCATATCTCTATACAATTTGTTGCATGCGTATTGTCTTGTGGAAGAGAAGTGTATCATGCATAGTTAAAATACTAAGCTGTTTACAGTCTTCGCCTTTAAGCAAATGTCAACGGCTATCCCGTAAATGGATGTGTATATTTAAATTATTGACAGAATATGATCCCAAAAGAAAAAAAAATCCTCTTGAGTGGACATCCGATAATTCTTTTATTTTACATATCTGAAATATATTGCTGGAATAATATCTAACCACTGGCGTGGCGTGTTAACTGGCCGGAGACAGTAAGCAACAAAGAGCTGTGGGAAAAGAACTGCCAACTCCAGGTAGAGCAAGATAACCGTAAAAGAAGATGGCGGTGAATAGGACACACCCTGAGAAAGCCCCCGGATAACACCACCAGAAAAAAAAAAACTCTGACGTGGAATCCTCAAGGCAAGAGAAAAATAGGAAGACCAAGAAATACATAGAATCGGACACCAGGCAGATGGGTTGCAGCTGGGGAGAAATAGAAAAAGATTGTCTGGGACCATGGTCGCTGGAGGGCAACTGTTGATGGCCTGTGCTCTGGCAAGAGCAATGGGCCTTAGTAAGTATTTAGTGTGTTCAGTTCAAAAGCACGTGGTGAGAGCTTGGCTTTGTCTGGAGTTGTTCTGGTTTCACTGTGGGTCAGTCAGCAACAAACGGGGCTGGAGGATGCACACAGCAGGTTGTTTGATGGTGGTGACTTTTACTAGTAGATCGTTCAGTCATGAAACAGAGGCTGGCACACCCATGGCTTGCATGGAGGTTCCGATGTGTCGTTTCTAGTAGCGGCCATCACACAACAATGGCATCTGTCGAGAAGCAGTAATTTCCCCTGATGTTTTGATGGAATGCCTTGTGCGTGTCTGCACAGCGCAGGCTGTCAGGCTATGGTATAGTGCTGCTCCTGGCTGGTTGGTTCTGCAGTTGAGGGCAATATGCCTCTGGATACCACTGGCATCTTCATGTGTGTCTTTCTCTTTTTTTTCTTGTCCCAGGAATGAAATTTAACAACAGATGCAGTGTTGTAAGTCCGAGATAAATTGTGGTCACGATTACCATAGATAGTTCGTTTTTTGTTTATGTGTTTGTTTGTTTTGTGAGTCGACATAATCGATTGTCTTGCCAAGTTTGGTTTAAATTGTCATTTTATTTTCTGTCTTCTCTGTGGTGTTGATGAAACAGGCGCTTCGTTTTCTTCCTTTTTTTTTTTTTGACGATGCAAATGCATGTGATGTAGTTATGTCCAATCCATGAGATTTTAAAATATTATTTGGAATCTTATTCGTCAAAGGACAGGCAACTTCATCATTTGAATGAAGAGTTGTATCCCTGGTAAAAATTTTGCATTGTACAAAAGTAGACAAGACAGTTTTGGGGCATGAATGTTAGATATAGGGGTCTCTAAACAAATCCCTTGGAGGGCTAAGTTTTGACGTTTCATCATTTTATCATTACTGTTTGTTTATGTAACATTGAAGAATTTACTTGAAGCAACTGAAATTTCAAAGTCGGTAAAAAAAAAAAATATCCCTATTGCATGTCTGTTTAGAAGGATTGGCTTTAACAAAAGATGAATCAAAATCCTCACGAAATGAATACTGGATAATACATTTGTATTCAATCTGCATAATAGATCACAGGAGGATAATAAAGCATGAACGAGTTTCACAGAGAGTCAGGCGTGTTGTCTAAATGTGTCTTTCAGTTGGGAAGTAAACACCTTGCGTTTTATGCACGTAAAATAACCAATGGCAACAAGTACAATTTCTGATGGAAAAATCCAATCCAGCAGAAAATGAAAAATATAAGCAAACAAACAAAAAACTGACACACTGGCTGACACTGCCCAACCGTGAAATAGTGTGCCTGGAAGCTGTCCATAGTTTACATTAAGAATTTTGTGGTGACTTTACATTTGATGAAATACAACACAACACAACATATGTGCAACACGATACAACACAAAACATGCTGAAAGAAAGAGACGAGAAGAGAAACAGAGACAGACAGACAGAGACAGACACAGGGACAGAGAAGGAGCGTGGGTTTCCTTTGAAAAAATCCGCCCTTGATTGAGAAGTGAAACGTCATTCTTCTGTCTTGCCTCCAGGGACGACCAGCCCAACAAACACTCTGCATTCTGGATTGTGTAATTTCGTTGGAGGGGAGAGGCTGGGAGAGGGGAGGAATAGGAGGGAGGGTGTAAAGGTGTGGGAGCTTCCCTTCCCTCCTTCTTCTGTTCCCGTTCACCTCCCTTATCTATCGGCCAAAGGCAATTCAACGACATGATTGAGATGATTTTTGTTGTTGTTGTTGTTTTTTTTTTTTTTTTTTTTTTCCTTTTTTTTGTAGCTTTGAACTTGATTTCAGTATCGTTGTGTAGGTGCCATCAGTCTCTGCTTCTGTTTGTCTGTAAGTTCTTCCCTTTGTACCAGCTGTTTTGTCAACATCTTTCTGTTTGTCTCTCTCCTTCTGTCTCCATGACTGGCTGTTTCTCTCTCTCTCTCTCTCTCTCTCTCTCTCTCTCTCTCTCTCTCTCTCTCTCTCTCTCTCTCCTCTCTTCTTCTTCTTCTTCTTCTTTCTTCTTTCTTCTTTCTTCTTCCCTCCTCCTCCAACCACCTCCTCTTTCTTTGCTTCAGTTTCTTTTTATTTTATTCATTCTTCTTGTATTTTCTCTGTTTCTCTGTCTTTCTTTTGTTTCTTCCTTTTTGCCCTTCCTTTCTTTCTTTCCTTCTTTTCTTTTTTTCTCTTCCTCCATCACCTCTTCCTCCTCTTCTTTTTCTTTTCTTCCTATCTCCTTATGTTGTATTCTCCTCCTCCTCCTCCTCCTCCTCCTTCTCTTTCCTCTTTTTTATTGTTAATCCTCCTTTTCTTCTTCTTCTTTTTTCTTCTTCTTTCTTCTTCTCTCCTCCTCTTCTTCTCCTCCTCCTCTTCTTCTCCTTCCTCCTCCTCCTCCTCCTCCTCCTCCTCTTCTTCCTCCTCCTCCTCCCTTCTTCATTTCTTTCTTCTTCTTCTTCTTCATCATCATCATCATCATCATCGCCCTTCTAAGTAATATTCTGATAGTTCTCCTATAGGGAACCTGGAGAGGCAGCGATCAATCATGTTACAATGCAGTTGTCTGTGCATTTGGCTATCAAGCTAAATGCCCTTTGATTAATGGCACGCCTCCTAGTGACAAACTAGCGCTGGGACATGAAAATTTACAGCTCCTGACGGGCATGATAGTCAAGTGGTTAGAACATGCCGTGCTCAGTTTGAGGATTGCTAGTTCCAATCCCAGCAACAGCTTGGTGAGACAAACGTAGTGTGGAGTTTTTTCGGGTTTTTCAGGTCAGCATAATGTCCAGATCTGTTTGTGCCTGAATGCTCTGTCGTGAACTGTCATACTAGTGGCTATAATTTAAAAACGTGGAATGAGGAACATGCACATGATTTATGACAGCCTTATAATTCCTCCTCCCATCTCCTACTACATAAAATAATCAAAGCTTTTCAGTAAAACCCACGTCTGTATAATGCCTTTATTATTATTATTATTATTATTATAAATATTATTATTATTGTTATTATTTGTTGTTGTTGTTGTTGTCACAGTAGTAGTGGTAGTAGTAGTTGTTGTAGTAGTGGTAATAGCAGCAGCAGCAGTAGTTCTCAAACTTTTTAAACAGATTTTTAAGTTATGAAATAGCAAAATGAAGACTTAGCAAAAATCTCACGATACGTTGTCATCGCTCCTAACACACACCACAGTGCTGTACTCATGATGAGGAAGATTAAACAGAATCACAGAGGAAGAGTGTCTCCCAGAAAACTACTGGCATTTTATTGTCTAACATCCATGTTGCTCATCTCGATAAAAGCTTTGGACTCGGGGGAGTGGCTGTTTCGTTCGTTCAGTGCTATTCAATGCTTTATTGCCAACATGGCATTTGGTGGTTAGGGCATAACCACGCCATTTTTTTTTGTTTTGTTTTGTTTTGTTAACAGTGTTTGAAGTTAACAGTCTTTGAAGTCAATGTTGACTTATTCAAAAAAAAAAAAAAAAAAAAAAAAAAAAAAAAAACCGTATTCCATGCAGAAAGCCTGTTATGATCGGATGGGAATAATTATTACGGATCCCCACAGAATCCTGGAACTTCCTTTTTCTTGCCTGGAGACTGAATTAATGTGTCTCGAAGTCCAGCTTGCGTAGGAGTAATTCAGATGACAGCACGGCCTTTAGTGATGGTTGGTTAGTTCTTAAATCCTGCGACCTGGAATAGTTTTTATTTCTAAACCACCCATACACTGGACGGTACGGACAAAGTTGTTAATTTTCTTGTTTATAGCTTCGGAAATAAAATTCAAGAGCAACCGTCGGCAACAGGAATAAATGCACAGACTGACAATAAACTCTTCCAAATGTACCAAAATTTTGAAGAGTTCCTCCCACTGGTTCCGAAGAAAGGAGACAGTGTTGAGTTAAAACACTGGTCATAAGCTTCTTTCCAAGTTCCGATTATCACTGTGAAGTCCCATCGTGTAATACTATGTAATAAGCTATTCTTAGTAACTGCTTGCAATTATTGGACATTAAACGTAAACATTCTACAGCAGACTTCATGACGACTTTATTTAGACGTGCATTTTACGTGCTTTCCAGGCCTACCATCTCAAAGGATACCACACGCTTGTTCGCAGAGAGAGAGAGAGAGAGAGAGAGAGAGAGAGAGAGAGAGACAGACAGACAGACAGATAGACAGACACACAGAGAGAGAGAGAGAGAGAGAGAGAGAGAGAGAGAGAGAGAGATAGTATACTTGAATCAAATAATGCAGTGGCCGACGCTTCTCGCTTCTCAATACTTTCACATCTATTTGGGGTTAAATATCCTGAC
>JADBJO010006589.1:110000-125000 GCA_016801955.1 Conus betulinus
TCTTTCTGCCTGTTTTGTCTTTCTGTCTGTCTGACTAACTACTTTGTGTTGTTCTTTTTCCTCTGATTGTCCCACTTTCTTCTCCTGGTTCTTTTCCTTCTCCTCTCTTTCATTATCCCCACCCCCCCAACCTCCCCCTTTTTTTTTCTTTTTTTCTTCTGATTGTCTTTTCATTCATTTATTGATTCTTTCTCTTCTTCTTCACTTTTTTTCTCCATTTCTTTTCTCTTTCTTTCTTTTTTTTCCTCTCCCTCTCGTTTGTTTGACACAAACACGACTCTATGAAACATCCATCTCTCTCCTTGTTGTTAAATTCTCTCCCTTTATCAGTGTAATGAAACTATTCATTTATATCCACATTCGACCCGTCTGAGTTATCAATCCTGGATGGGTTATTTACCTGACGCTGGAAACAACCAACCTTCTGACAGTAAAGGAACGTTGTCAGCCATGTAAAGAGAGAAATATGCTATGTGGAAGTGGAAGTGCAAGAAAACATTTTAATGTTATATTGATAGGCAAATGAGACATATACCTAGAAAGGAAAAAGGAACATAACACATGGTAGGTGCTATGAAATGGCAACATGCTGTACTCTCTGACAAGCAGCCTGAATGTACAGTAAGAATTTGTAGAGGGTATACTGTTATACAGAACAATGCAGTGTGGTCCAACGCGCACATTCCACACCAATCAACTCAACAAACACAGAGAAGAGAAACAAGAGTCTGGCAGAATAGAGACAGACACAGGGACAGAACGAGAAGCTTGGGTTTCCTTTGAAAAATCCGCCCTTGATTGAGGAGTGAAACATCGTTCTTCTCTCTTGCCTCCGGGTATGACCAGCCCAACAAACACTCTGCATTCTGGATTATGTAATTTCGTGGGGGGGGGGGGGGGGGGGGGGGGGGGGTAGGGGGAGGGGGAGGCAGAGAGAGGGGAGGGAGAGAGGAAGGAGCAGAGGTAATTCATAGACGTAATAGGCATTTTGTTTCGCAATCATTTTCATTTTGTTTTCCTCTGAAGTTCAGTATTTTTGTGTTAATGTTGCTAGTTCCTACTACTGTACGAAAGTCTCGTCCTCTCTTTTAGCCTCTCTGTCTGTATCTTTCTGCTTACCTCTGTCCGTCTGTCTGTCTGTCTGTCTGACCATTTTACCTTTTTGTTCTTCTCCCTCTCTTTTTTTATGTGCTTCTTCTGCTTCCTGTCCTGGTCTGTCTGTCCCCTTTTCCTTCTCACTATTCATCACCACCACTACGTCCTCTTCTCTTGCTTAATTCTTTCTCTCTGTGTTGTTTGTTCCTCTTTACCTTTTTTATTTTCCTTTCTTTCTCTCATATTGATTCTTTTTTCTTATCCTACACCTCATCGACCTCGTCCTCCTCACCTTCCCTTTTGTTCTTCTTCTCCTCCTCCTCCTCCTCCTTCTCTTCTTCCTCTCCAGCTTTCTGTTTTCTGTTTTCTTTTTCTCCCCACCTTCCTCCTCCTCTTCCTCCTCCCCCCCCCCCCCCCCCTCCCCATCCTCCTCCCCCTCCTCCTTTTTCTTCTTCCTCTTCTTCTTCTCATGCCCCTTCTAAGTCACATTCCAATAATTCTCCCACAGGGAATATGGAAAAGGCAAAGCTCACAATGATAAATCGTTTATTATAAAATAGTTGCCTGTATTTGCATTTGGCTGTCAAGTTAAATGCTCTTTGATGAATGGCACGTCTTCTGCTGACAAACTAGCGCTGGGACATGAAATTTCACAGCTTCAGACGGGCGCGATAGTCAAGCGGTTAGAACCTGCCATGATCAGTCTGAGGAGTTTGGGTTCCAGTCTCGGCAACTGCTTCCTGGGTAAAGCGTAATCTGGAATTTTTTCGGACTTTCCAGATTAATATGATGTGCAGATCGGTTTAGAGACTGAACCCTCTGTCATGTGCGTACGGAATGTTTCGGATTTTCCCGATTAACATGTTTGTTTAGAGACTGAACCCTCTGTCATGTGCACATGGCATGTTTCGGATTTTCCCGATGAACATGATGTGCAAATGTGTTTAGAGACTGAACCCTCAATCATGTGTACACGCAAGAAGGTGACATATGCAGATGAAGGATCTCGAAACCCATGTGAGAATTTTGTGGGTTATGGAAACACAGAACTATCCAGCATGCACCAGGAGACTTGGAGAGGAGGTGGGCTGCGCCACACACTCCCCGTTGCCCACTGACATGATCTGAAGGGCACTTGAAATGGCGTGAAGGATACTGTAGCAGGTGATATCAACGAGCACTGTTTATGTGTTTGTCACCTCCCTAATTGTCTTCCCTTCTGACAGTGTATTTGTCCAGTGACAGTGTATGTTACAGATGGATATACCGTTCAAGGTAATAAGAGTCCCATGAACAAATAAGAGACACTGATTCAACTGAATAAGAAAATTATTCAAAAGCAAAAAGGAACGTCCGCAATGCTATCTATGTTACCAGAGAGGTAGGTGTGTTTGCACTGATATACAAAGTACTATAAACAATGTCAATATTATTAAAATCAACGAATTTGAACGTTTGTAATAAGACACAGACTGCTCTTGATTTTTTTTTCTTTTGTTAGCAATCATGAAAGCATACTATTTGACCACGGTTAGTGTGCATGTGATAGTCTCTCTCTTGCCCCAGTATCCCTGTTAACTGAGGTAAATTTGTGAATATGATTTGATGTTATCATTCAGGTTGTAACATCGCACAGTTGGCATAGTTGGTCTAGGAAACTGTTTTGTCATAGATTGTGATTAGAAGGGAAGCACGTTATTATTTTTCAAATAAACACCATCAGCCCCAACCTCGAAAGAAATTCAATCGTTTGTTTTTTTTCAATGAAAATAAGTCGCAAACAACAACAACAACGACTGAAGATGATTAGACGCTGATTTCGAAGCAGGGATGTGTCTATCAATATTTAAGATTTGTGTCGATGGTTTAATTGTGTTTCCATACCTACTTTTTGGAATTTGCTTGCATGTGTTTACTAAAAACAAGCAACATGAAAACCGTTGTTTACAGTAACAGGCACATACCTCTCTCATTCGATTCAGATAGCATCACAACACTATCAAGCACACAGAACTATGACGGTCATCAGTATGCACATACCTCTCTTCCAACAATTTTTACGAGATCTAGCCCCTCATGTAGTAGATATTGGGATTACATTGGATAGACATCTTAATGAATAGAATTGAACTAGATGAGCTTTCCAAATATACTAGGAGCTTTGGTCTTTTCAATTGTATATTAAGGAACTGCCTGTTCTTGAGAAAACTGTAAAAATGAAGAAGTAAAAATAAGGGAAATGTGTTATGATGTCTATAAAAGTCCCCCTGATAAATCCCCCTCCCCCCCTATCCCCCATAAAAAGGGGAAAATCAAAATTATAAATCAAAAAACTGTGTGTATTAATGCCTGTCTTCTTATTTCTCCTCCCTCCTCCTCCTCCTCCTCTCCTCCTCCTCCTCCTCCTCCTCCCCATCAATCATCATCATCATAATCATCATCGTCGGTCGTCGTCGTCGTCGTCGTCGTCGTCGTCGTCACGGTCGTCATTATTGTTATTGTTATTATCACTATCATTATCATTACTGTTATAAGTTTTATTATGGCTATTATCATGATTAGTAGTAGTAGTAGTAGTAGCAGCAGCAGCAGCAGCAGCAGTAGTAGTAGTTAAGAGGTTAGTAGTAGTAGCGCAGCAGAAGCAGCAGCAAGCAGCAGAAGAGCAGCAGCAGCAGCAGCAGCAGAAAGCAGCAGCAGCAGCAGCAGCAGCAGTAGCATCATCATTATAGAAGATATTTAACATATCAAATAACAAAAATCAAAATTTGCAAAATCGCACAAAATGTGCCATTCGCCTCTAACGCACACCACAGTGCTGTCCCAAGTCACGAGAATGGAAAAAACAAGCATACAGGAAGTGGCGGCTCCCTGAAGACTACAGGCTCCCTGAAGACTACAGGCATTTTGTTGTCTAACATGCAAGTTGTTAATCTCGATGAAAAAGCTTTTGCACACAGGGGGGTGGCTGTTTTGTTCGTTCAGTGCTATTCAATATTTTATTCTGAACGTGGCACTTGGTGTGGCTCGGGCATATCCTTCGTCAATGGTTTGTCTTCTCGTTAACGGTTTGTGAAAGAGATGGATGTGTTCAGTTGTTGGTGTTAAAAATACCTGTTAAAATGCACACTAAAAGGTCGATAATCCATAAGGACCCACACAAAGTGCTGGGAACTGCTTTTTTTTTTGTCAGACGACTTGCTGCTGCCTGGAGTCCTGAATGAATGGTACTACAAAGTAGCTAATTAAAAGCAAGCTAGAAACTATCTGATGACATACAGTTTGATAGGGGTGGGGCCACCGTACCCTGCTCCAAGCCCCTGACTCACCAGTTATGCGCCAGCTTCTTTTTTTAGTCATTCTCTGCCCTGCATGAAGGACGGTTCAGTTGTTTTTAGGTCTGATACCTTGAATGATTCATTTGCCAAGACAACATACCATTGGACAGTAAACTGACCCATTTCTTTCTCGTTGACAGCTTCCTGAAATAAATTTTTGAACTCTAAAACATAGGTCAATGACCGTTGGCACCAGGAATAAGGCACAGACTGACGACAAAGCCTCTTCCAAACCCTTTAATTCTAAAGTAGGGTGACTGCAGTCGGAAATCTAAACAAATTTTTCAAAAGGTTTTTGTATTTGTAATTAACTCCTGCCTGATAACATTGACAAACGAATTACAAGAAAAAAAACACGATATTTGTTTTCGACCCCTGTATTTCGTCGTCTTCTTCAGGTAAGATAAAACAACAGTCAGCGCAACGAAAGTAAAGCAATGGGCAATCACTTTATCTTGTCGAATTCGGCGCAACATGGAATGGACGCCCGCTGAAATGGAAATAAGGCCCGTCGGGGGGGGGGGGGGGGGAGGAGACCATGCGAGCAAAATTATTACTGATAACAACAACAACAACAACAGCAAACAACAACCAACCAACATAATAATAATAATTAATAATAATAATTACGATGATAAAAAAATATTGATAAAATAATGAAGAGAGGTAGCTACCCATTTTTGGGTGTCTAATATGACATTAGCAGTTTTTTGTATTATGGGAGGAGAGAAGGAGAATACTAATCACATAAGAAGTCCCAAAACGCATCGTGTTTTTGTCTTTGTAATTCATTTGTCGTTGTTATCTAGCTGAGTTTTTCAAATACCTTTTTTTTTTAAAATTCTTCAAGACCCTGCCAATATTTTTAAGAGAGTTTCTTCCATCTGACTCTGGAAAACCAGGCGGAAACAACAGTTAAAAAAACACTGGGTTATACAGTCCATTTCCGGTTTCCGAGTTGAAAGGGTGAAATCGCTTTGTCATAATCGCGTACAACGTGTGACACAAGCCCAGCCGAAAATCCCCATAGTCATCGTAACCCGTGCTGGCATTTGCTGGACATTATGGCATAAACATTTCACTGCAAATTCATGAAGATTTCGTTTTCAGGTGTGGTTTGTTACGTCTTTGCCAAGCCCCCTGCCTGAACGGATTTTTGATTGGCAAGAGAGAGAGAGAGAGAGAGATAGAGAGGATAGAGAGACCGGAGAGAGAGAGAGAGAGAGAAAGGCATGTAGCTAGGAATCAAATGTCGTGCAGCGGCCTACACTTCCCCTCAACACTTTCACACCTATTAGAGAGAGAGAGAAAGAGAGAGAGAGAGAGAGAGAGAGAGCAGAAGAGAAGACAGGACAGACCAGACAGACAGCAGACCAGACAGAGAGACAGAGAACAGAGGACAGAGGAGTGACAGAGAGAGAGAGAGAGAGGAGAGGAGAGAGAGAGAGAGAGAGAGAGAGAGGAGAGAGAGAGAAGACTTTAACTGAACCAAAATAAAGTTCATCGGCCTTTTTTGGGTCGGGCAATGCTGATTGACATCATGACCAGACATTTTTCACAGTTTCAGTTTGATATGATGGGGCATTGTGCATGGTAGTAAAGGTTTGAAACGTAGATTTCCTATTGATAACAATGTGCTGACTTTCTTTATTTTTATTTCTAGTTTTTAAGTTTGTACATGCATTAAGTATACGCCCTTTTTTTTTTTTTGTTTTTTTGTTTTTTTTTTTTTTTTTTTTGTTTTTTTTTTTTTTTTTTTTTCTTTTTGGTTACTCGAAACCATAACGTTTTTCATCTCTTTGGCCCTCAAAGTGCACCTCGGTACACAGTGACATCATAGTCCTGTATTTCTTCGGAAGGAGCGTCGGATGGTTATGTCCGTTATGTCCCTGTGGATTTAACAGAAGAAAAGGGTAGTGGAAAGAGGAGAGTAGGTAGATGGAAAGCACATAGTGCGAGATGTTACAATAATTCATTGACATAAAAAAAACAACCCATACGAAAATAAATACAACTCAAAACAACCAAACAAATAAAACTTAGGGTTGTGGAATTGCTGCAAGCCATAAACGTTTCAAGCCAAAAGCCATAACTCAGAAACGGGCAAGCATTCTCGCAGTCAGTGTTTACAGTTCAGTCCATTCATTCCATGTCAGTGACTCGCCCTTTGTGTATAAGCAAAGTACAATAGACACAGTAAGTACCATGTCAGACACCAAAGCCCATTCTGTCTTTGAGACAAACCCCTACTTTGTGCTGCATTGTTTAGGAACACAGTTCTGAATGAAGTACGTAACAGGTTGTGTAAAGGCTTCACTCAGAACTGTAATATGCATCAGTGTTCCAAGAGCTGTGACTGGGGAGGCCAGGCTCAGCCAGTCCTCCTCAACACCCTGACTGGTCGCTATGTGCACAAGTGTAGGGAGCTGCTAGGACACTCGGGAAAACGGTTAGAAGGAGATTTGACATGGCCGTAGTAGCAGCGCATTCTAGGCTCTCCAGAGTGATAAGGCTACAGATCCTGCCGGAGTCTCCCTGTCAGCACACGACCTCCTGGAAGCTAATACTTTCTGGTGGAGTCCATTCAGGAGCAAACAGAAGTGTGGTGCGGCAACATCCTCGAGGACACAAACACCGAGGCGGGACTGGCCATCTGTCCAGTCCCCACCGACGCACCACCTCTACCCACGCCAGGACTTCACCACAGCCAGGAACGGCCAGGAGGATCCGTCCTGCTGACAGAGGATCAAGACCCGAAGAGCCCCTCCGGAGAGCAAACGAAAGCCCTTCTAGTTCATCCAGCTGAGAACGTCACGGTGTTTGACGTCAAGCACCGTGACGTTATTTTCCCAGTCGCTGCGGAACCCCGAGTAAGTAAGCAAGATTTAAAAAAAAAAATCATATATTTACTTATTGATTGATTAATTTTGCTGACATAAACAGCAGCAGTTAGGTGTACTCATTGAATTCACGTAGAGAGGAATGGAAACTCCTGTTGCTGGGACTGCTGTAAGTAACATTTAGTTATAATCAAGATCTAATCACGGTAGTGGGTGATGCTGCGTGCAGAAGTTCTGTGGTGCTTGTTCCGTTTTGTACGCTGTGTTTTTTTCTTTCTTTTCGCCAGGTGTGATTAGTGTCTGTATTTATGTAAAACAATAGAAATGTGTTGGTGCGTGAGTCGGAGTGCACCTCCGATATTACTGATGCAGGTTTGGCTGCGAAGAGATGACCATGTATTAACTGTGCATGTGAGAGTGTATGCATAGTTGGTCGACGTAATAATGTTGAGAATGCATTCATCTCAAGTGTGGCTTGCGCATGGGAAAATCATAAAGATATGTGGAAGATGTACCTAGAAGAATGAGATCTGTGTGAATGCATCTGGGTAAACAAGAGCAATATCGTATTTGTAGAAATGTATAAGAAAATAGAACCTGTATTTCCTAGTATTAGGGAAGGGCGGGTGTATATTTATGTTGTAGATAGGGTCAAATCCTGAGGGCCCGGTCAAGCCTGAAGTTGAACATGTGGACCACGAGAAGCAAAGCACATCATCAACGAGCAACGTCTACAGGACCGATGATCAAAGGTCACGACAACGTCGACTGACCAGGAATTTTCCGTGATCATCACACGACGACAGGAACTGATGTGTGCTGGCTAGACAGGCGGAACTGCATAATTTCCTTTTTTTCTTAACTCACAAGACATAAACACAAAAAGGAAGGACTCGTTTTAGTCAATGTGAAGGACTCGCTTAGGCTATGATTTAATAATTTGGTTGTGTGCATACTTATGTATTTAAATAAATGTGTGGTTAATTTACATTTTGATTTCAGTGACTGAATTGAATGAGAGAGTCACGGTGTGAGACCAAAATTCGAATAAATAGTCAGGCACCCCCTAGACACGCTAACACCAGACGAATTTAGTGCCTGACAACCATTACTCCATGCTACACACACTGGCCACTGGTCCTGGAGTCGACCAGTATCATGGGGTCAGTGCAATGATGACCGCAGCACCAGTTGTCTCCATCTACTGATAGTTGTGGGCAAGGGGATGACCTGAGGCGAAGCTTTGCCCCATCCACTGAGCCATGATGTCTCGTCCACTGAGCCATCAGGTCTGTCCATCTCGTTATTCTGCCATGTCTCCTCTACCCCGGCACCGTTGTTCTTTGTTGTGCTGGCTACACGCCACCATTGCCATGTTGCACTAAGACACTATATAATCCATGTAGAAGTTTTGAGGCATACCATAAATTTAAGCCAGCATGTAATGTGAAACTGATTATTGAGCTAAAAGAACAACTCCCCACCAATTATCTCCCTTGTTTAAACGGATTTCCGATGAAGAAACCACAATCTTGAAATGCATGACCTTCTCCTTATATACATTTCAGGCCTTTGCACTCACCCATGACCCTGTCTTTGCGCCAGCTCCAAAAGCCCAAAATAACCCCATTCCTTTGGTTCTAATCTGTCTGCTTGGAACCACCTGGCTTGCACCTTGATGGCCATATGAAAAAAAAAATGAGGAGAATCAACTTTCAGAGCTAATAGAAATTATCAAAACAATCCAATTCTGCCAGTCTGTAAACACTCGACTTCTTTTAAGCGAGGCCTCAGCGCATTAATTTTAGGTGTTCAGCCAGTGCATACACGGAGCTCATAGGCCGTTGGTAGGGGAAAAACCCTGATCTGGCAATTCTGGATCTGATTTCAATCCTTTATGAAAGGTTACCTTTGTAGCAACTGTATGCTCTTAGAGATGGTGAGGGTGAGGTTTGTGGGAGGTGGTGGTGGTTGGGGGGAATGAAGCATTTTTTTTTTTCTGAAATGTAAGTGGCGCTTCCTGGCCGCTAATTGCTTTTTCAAAGTCCTACGTCCCTAGCTAATCTCGATAAAAGCACTGTGTGCACACATTGTTTGTGTTTTTTAAGCTATATATGTATATATTGAACACTTCTTTATGGCAAACAGGCCTTTAGTTGTGAGTTACTCATCACCACTGATTGTTCGTTAGGAGCTTGTAAATGGAATCAAGGTTTTGTGTGTGTGTGTGTGTGTGTGTGGGGGGGGGGGGGGGGGGGGGGGGGGGGGGGGGGGGGGGGGGGGGGGGGGGGGGTGGGGCAAAAGAAAGAGAAAAAAGGTGATTCAAATTAATGGCGATCGCATTTGTATGCTCAGTGTCAGCTCCGTCTCTGTCATTCTCATGTCTGTCTGTTCCCTCCTCTTTACTCTCTCTGTCTCCATTCCTGCCCTCCCATCTTCCCTTCTCCACTGCTCTCTCTCTCTCTCTCTCTCTCTCTCTCTCTCCTCTCTCTCTCTCTCTCTCTCTCTCTCTCTCTCTCTCTCTCTCTCTCTTTCCGTGTATGTGATCCTAGTGGTAGCAGAACCACCAGCACCCACACCACCACCAATTCTACTGCTACTGCTGCTGCTGCTGCTGCTAGCTAACTACTACTACTATTACTACTACTACTACTACTACTACTACTACTACTACTACTACTACTACTACTACTACTACTACTACTGCTAACCATTTAATGTACTCTAAATAGTAGTCGTAGTATTACCAGCAGTAGTAGTAGCAGTAGAAATCAGCAGAAGGAGAAGAAGTAGCAGCTGCAGCAGCAGTAGTAGTAGTAGTAGTAGTAGTGTAGTAGTAGTAGTAGTAGTTGTTGTTGTTGTTGTGTTGTTGTTGTTGTGGTAGTAGTAGCAGCAGAAGCAATAGTAATGTTGTACAAGAATGCGGAAGTGAAACACTATACCCCTGTGACTACTGCATACAACAGGAAAGTGTGTGAAGACCCAGCCTCAACAACTGCTAAAGAATCCAATAGACGCATCGATCATCCACACAGTGAAGGCTACATTGATCAAACAACTTTCAAAGGGCAGAAAATAGCGACAGCAATAAAGAAACACACCACACACACACACACACACACACACACACACACACACACACACACACACACACACACACACACACACACACACACACACACACACACACACACACACACACACACACACACACACACACACACACACAGACACACACATTGAATATTGAATTCAGCATTTTTGATGATAAATTACTAAGTTTATATAAAAGATTGCATTCACATACTGCGCATTCAGCAAAACAGCAGCTTCTGGATCTCCGATGTAGAGATACATCTAAAGGGGCTGACTGTGCTTAACTGAATTAAACTTGGGCACCGTGCCCATTGGCTAATGTGTTGACTGTGAACATGGGTGCATCATACCAAACCGGCACAAAACGAGAGGACTCGTCTGATTGTATTCATTATGGCAAATGACGATGGTCAGTTAGCGAATGCACGCATGATTACTTTACTGGATAGAATCACACTGACAGAATATCCCATTGCATAGTGGTGTGCTTCAGAAATTCATGTGGCAAATTGACTTATATTGAATGCACACCCGAAAAAAGACCCTGTGGAAACTTCTTTACGGAAATCAGAAAAAAAAAGTATTCCCAGTGCCCCCATCTCTCCCCTCTTCCCCGCTTTCCCTGTTTGTACAATTTTTGGAAGTTTACGTAATGCACTCTCTCTCCCTGTTGCCAAAGAGAGACAGAGACAACATCGTTGAGTGGATCGGGAAGAGGTTTGGGCAGAGACAACATCGTGGAGTGAACCGAGAAGACCTCTGATTCCACTCCCAAAGAGAGGCAGAGACAACATCGTTGAGTTGATCAGGAAGAGGTTTGTTTCAACCCCAAAGAGAGGCAGAGACAACATCGTTGAGTGGACCGCGAAGAGGTTTGGCAGAGACAACATCGTTGAGTGGATCAGAAGAAGTTTTGATTCCATCGAAAAGAGAGGCAGAGACAACATCGTTGAGTGGATCCGCGAAGAGGTTTTTGATTCCACCCAAAAGAGAGGCAGAGACAACATCGTTGAGTGGATCAAGAAGATGTTTGATTCCACCCAAAAGAGAGGCAGAGACAACATCGTTGAGTGGATCAAGAAGATGTTTGATTCCACCCAAAAGAGAGGCAGAGACAACATCGCTGAGTGGATCAGGAAGAGGTTGGGGCGGAGACAACATCGTTGAGTGGACCGGGAAGAGGTTTGATTCCACCCCGTTTTAGCCCACTCTCTTTAGAGAAGGAGACAACAACTGCTGCAGCAAGTCATCATTGCATAGCACCAACCTACCTCCCACCTCACCCCCCCCCCCTCCCTCCCAACCTCCCATGGCTCTCATGGGATGCAGGACCGGTGAACAGTGATGTGCACTATGATGGTGGGTCGTTTGGCTAGTAAGTAACTTTGTGAACATTGAAAAGTAGGCTGACAATGTATTTTCCAGTACGTGTTCATGCTAGATGAATGAGAATGTTTCATTAAACAGGCCTTCGTTCCCACCATCCCTAGGCCGTCCATACCCGCAAAAATACAAAGACAAGGGAAGGAAAAAAGAAAACAATACTGCTTCCTTATCCCACCTAACTAATCAAACAAAACAAAAGAAAAGAAAAGAAATCCTGATTCAATCCTTGCTCAAAAACCGTTTGACTGATTTGTATGGTTTCAAAACTGACATTTCATTGTCAGATTACACTAAAATAAACGCAATGTTCTGGATGGAACTTTCTGGTTTTTATTGGTTGATGTGCATATTATGGCTGTAGCATGCTTCCTGTCATGCCGTAGATGGAGGAACATTTCTTTAGAAAAAAAAGTGCGCTAAATGATTACTGGAATGGTAAAACAAGAAATATGGTTAGGACATTTTGTTGATGTGATTAAGGAATCTTCCTCTGACGAATAATATCAAACAGTCAGGGGGTCTTGGAGGGTTTTTTTTCATTTCTTTTCTCCTGGCTTTGCGTTGCGGAGTCTTGTGTACTGACGTGGGCACACTGGAGCAGATTTATATGAATAGAAGAGTGAGCTCTGTGGTGGCAGTGCATGTTGAAGAAACTGACGAGCCAAAGAACTCAAACGAGAATGAGACATTCCAACACTACGCATCAGTGACTTTGTAGCAAGAAGTGCACTGGCAGAATTTCATATCGCTTATTTCGCCTGCTTTAACTGCCCTTTCTGAATTCAATAGATATGTATTGACTGCACGCACGCACGCACGCATACATGTACACGCACGCAAGCACACACACACACACACACACACACCACACACACACGCGCGCACACACGCGCACACGCGCACGCACGCATGCACACACACACACACACACACACACACACACACACACACACACACACACACACACACACACACACACACACACACACACACACACACACACACACACACACACACACACACACGAGCATTAAACTAAAACGTCGATGCTCGATAGAAACCCCGAAGATTTGGTTGCACTGTTCTGTGGTTGGCATGGGACTAAGGGAGTAGTGTCTGAATAAACGAACCATGATCCTCTTTGACAGAGAGATATTTCTGCATGGAAGCTGTTCTTCTCTGAGTATCCCACGCCTGGCTGATTATGCCACAATCTCTTGCCGTCAAACGTGTCCGTGATGGCAGTGGGTCATGATAAATAGTTGGCTTGCTTCTGTCGTGCCTAAACAACAACATCAACAACAGGAACTACAACAACGAGAACGACGGCGACGACAACAACAACAACAACGACGACAACGACGACGACGTCGACTACAACAACAACAACAACAACAACAACAACACACAACGACAACGACGACGACAACGACAACAACAACAACAACAGCAACAACAGTGTCTACACGAAAATGGAATACATCCTTGTTAAAGAGATTTTTTTTTTTTTTTTTTTTTTTTTTTTTTTTTTTTTTTTTGTTATTGTCGTATTGTGAAAAATTCAATAATATGCATGCAGTCTAGTAAGTGATACATTTTTCTCTCCACTGCTTTCTTTCTCCCCCCCCCCCCCCCCCCCCCCCCCCCCCCCCCCCCCCCCCCCCCCCCCTGCGTGTAATATTCACCTTAGCTACAAATGCCTCATTCTGAATTCTGGAGGTTGTAAGATCTAGAATGCTACAGAGAGCTTGTTCAACTAACCCATGAATTGTGTATTTTCCAGCTAATATTGACCGTCTTCTACTTGTCAGGTTTCTCTGATCACGTGGAATATCAAATGATATTAATTACAAAGTGGATGCCATGCAAAAAGATGGAACAGGCATTGTGGTGGTCTTAAACAACATGGAACCGAAATATAATGTGCAGTTGGAAATACACATATAAGGTACTTCACTGGACGAGTATTTAATAGAATGTTTTTGACCATGTTCGTTTCTTTTCAAAAAACAAAACAAAACAAAACAATCTATTGAGCTGTCATGACGAACTGAACTGTATATTGAGTGCAAGCACGCGAGGACAGTTTTGGAAGAATAACTCTTTAAAAAATTAATCTGTGAAGATTTTCTTCCATGAAAAAAAGGTCTAGCACACACATTGTCAGTTTGGATAGCAAACTATTAAGCAAGTGAAGGGTCATCTGTGTAAGCAACAAGCCATGTCTTGATCGGACAATACGTCCATCCCATTCTACCCATCCTTCTCCCCCATCACATCTAACCATCCTTTATTTCAAATGCCTGACTGTCGATGTCATTTGTTTGAAGATGATTATAGTACACAATAGTGATCATTCGGGCGTTTAGCTTATCAATTCGTTTGATAAGAAATCAACATCCCAGTGTTGGAGAGGTTCGCTGTTTGGTCAGTTATAAAGCTCACTGTTTACTGCTGACTGGTGGCTGGTTAGAAGATATGAATTCGTGATATGGCTTGCTTGAAGTCAATACATGGCAGGAATCGTTTCAACTGTGTTTCATCTGTGTATTTGACGTGTTGATATCAAGTACGCGCGAGGAGGAGGAGGAGGGAGGAGGAGGACGACGACGACGACGACGACGACGATAAAGACAAAGATACCAGCCGACGTGGCGAAGTGGTTGGCGTCGCGGACTCCCGGCTGGGAGGTCGGGGGCTCGAATCCCATCAGAGTCATGTGGGTTTTTTCTGCCTCGACCGGCTCCTACCCAGAGTTGAGTTTGCTGCGGTCTCAGTTGGAAAGACTGGGACCACACAGTCGAGTTTCATCCCCTTAATGGATGCGTTTCTGAGAGTGTTGCTCAAATTTCCTGACCAACTCCGCAGGTGCCTGTATCTCTCGAGCCTGGTTGACGCCGGGATATATTATGAAAGGAAGCGTAGAGTACAGTCCTGTCATGTAGTCTGAGACCGAAATGGAAATCCGTAGCATCATCATAATCATCCTCATTCTCACTGATCAGCATTAAAAATGTCTCAAATTATGCGGCCCTTCATGCCCTGCTCTCATGGTGCCCTCAGTTTCGATGTCTTCTCCACGTCTGTGGCCTTGGTTTGGTTCCGTCGGGGTGACCGGTATCGGCGAGTCCATGGGGGCTGTCGTTGGACGGACGTGGTGGCGCCCTCCGGGGGGAGAGCTCACTCATGCCGGCTCCGCGACTAAGCAATTATTGTCGTCAGTAGGGGGCTTAGTAGGTGGTGTCCTG
>JADBJO010006590.1:0-32500 GCA_016801955.1 Conus betulinus
AGGAGAGAATACAATGGAACACAGAGAACAGGAACACAGAGCTGCAGTGCATCAAAACGACCCACGATCGTTCACCTACTTCCATGAGTGGGCGTCATCCATCTCATTATGTACACCCTGTCTCCATACACCTCCCCCTCTACTGGATAACTAAATTCCTCTTCGTTCCTTGGCAGGGCGATGTGGGAGAATGGAAGGGGTGGGGAGGGAGGAGGAGGGGAGGGACACCCACAGCAACCTGCCGTCGGTGGATAGAGGGGTTGGAGTGTGTGTGTGGTGTGGGGGGGGGGGTCGAGAGCAAGACGGAGGATAAGACTTCAGAAGGCGAGACTAGACGTAGAGATAGTGAAAGAGCGTGGAGAAAGGCTGGCGTGGTTGGTGGGGGGGGGGGGTGAAATTGGGAATGTAGGTGGCGAGGATGGGAAGTAGGGGTAGGAGCGGAGTGTGGGGGTGGGGGGGGTGGGGGGGGGCTTGTTTTTTTTTTGTTTTGTTGATAAATTTTAATTGGTTATGACATTTTCCCCACACATGCTATGGAATGACCAGGTGCTTTCCAGTCATCCCTGCTGGTCACTGTTCGCCTGTTCCATTCATTCATCTGTCTGTCTGTCTGTCTCTCTCTCTCTCTCTCTCCTCTCTCTCTCTTCTCTCTCTTCTCTCTCATATATATATATATAATATATATATTATATATATATATATGACCCTATCCACAATCTGTCTATTCACTGACCCGTTGTTGGTAACTAAATATGGACATAATAGCGTCTAAACAAAAATCAATACAATACAATGACGCATAAACAAATAACTGATGAGTAATGAGAACTAAACAAATGAAATAGGTGTGTAAATGAAGAACTAAACAAATAAACAGAGGAGTAAATGAAGAATAAACCACGTAAGAGACGAGTAAATGAAGACATTTCACTAATAAAATAGATGATAATGAAGAAAATAAACAAGTAACTACTAAAATAAACAGAGGAGTAAATGAAGAAATAAACACGTAAAAATAGACGAGTAAATGAAGACATAGCTAATAAAATGGATGACCTAAACGAAGAAAATAAACAAATAAAGAACCAAGCCATTTAGGCGACCTATTCTTCCATTTCTATCAAACAATCCATCATGTACCCACCCCTCTGCTCCACAACCGAGAGCACGGAGCTCCCACTGCCCTGCCCCCCCCCCTCCCTCCTCCCTCCCAACCCACCACCCCACCCCCACCCCCACCCCCATCCCCTTCCTCAATGTCTTCTTCTTCTCCTACCCAGCCTTCTTCTTCCCCCAAATGTAACGTCCCATCCCCCTCCTGTCTCCCCATCCAGCCCCATACCCCCCCCCCCTCCCCCACCTCCCCTCTCCCGCACTCATCATGCCCCACAAAAGAAAGAAAGAAAGAAAAAGGACAGGAAAATAACAAAAAAAAAATAAGTAAAAAAAAAATACAGACTCAGACTCACAATGTAAAAAAGAAAAAAAAAAAAAAAAAAAAAAACGACAGCTGAAGTTTACTAGGTGCTATTGACATTCCAGCTTTGTCGCGCGTGCTGACAACAATGTCCGGGCCCCGTCAAGCTCGCGCATCCTGATGGTGATTGGCATACGACGTCAGGCTTCTGGCGGCACGCGCTCGGCTCGTGTCAGTTTCAGGCCAGCGTCGCGCATTTTGCACGCCTGTGTCACTTTCACCTGGCGACATCAGTTTCGTCACGCCCGGCGGGACAAGTAGGTCGACACAGGCTGGAAGGGGGACAAGATGGAAATGATCTGGTTTTTTTTTTGTTGTTGTTGCTGCTGCTGTTGTAAGACAAGAACAACGACAAAACAAGACGTAACGATACACAAATTATGGGCAGCGCAGGCAAGCCACACGAGCGCACGCATGTGTGCGCGCGCAAACACACAGACAGAGAGAGAGAAGAGAGAGAGAGACAGACAGACAGACAGACAGACAAACAGACAGACAGACAGACATTCAGACAGACAGACAGATAGAGACAGAGACAGGGGCAGAGTAGAGTGAAAGGTCAGGTACACTTGTGTTAAAATTACGTTAAGTTCGTTCCAGACTTTACTCTTTATCGAAATCATGGGCAAATGTATAGAAATGAATGAATCGGCATCATAGAAATAATACATGAGTATGTAGACATCTCCCACTTCTGTTATGTCCTTCTTCTTCTTCTTCTTCTTCTTGTGTAAGGAAAAACAGCGTCGGCAGTGGTAACCAGTTCTTAGGGCTGGATCAGTTAGGCAACAGGTTGAAGCTTCCAAAAGCGCAGGGGAGTGAGGGGCGGAGGGGTCCTCTTCTCCCAAATTTTTGTAAGAGGGGGGGGGGGGGGGTGGGGTGGAGGGGGAGAGGAACGGAGGAATAGTAGAGCGGGGCGCATTCACCTCTCCCAAACTTTTGTACAAGTGGAGGGGAGGTGGGAGTGGGGGGGGGGGCGGAAGACTTCTGTCCCAAACATCTGTAGAAACAGGGACAGGAGGGAAGGAGGGAGGGAGGGAGGGAATGCCATCTTCCCGGCATCACTTCTATTTGGGGGCAGTATCATAACTAACAACCGGCGGATCCCATTTTGGACAGCCAGGAGTGGGGTGGGGGGTGTGGGTGTGGGGTGGGGGATGAGCTTTCCAGAAAACCCAAAGGGAAAAGGGGGAGTACATCCAGAAATCAAGAAGAGGGATGACCTTGGGGGAAGGAGCCCACATGGCCAAATGCAATTTGTACTGTCCAGGAGTGGGAGTGGGGATGTGTGTGTATTGGGGGGGGGGGGGGGGGGTTGGTGTGTGTGTGTGGAGGGTGGGGGAGTTGTTCATCTGGTTTCTGTCAGCGTGTGTAATTATGTTGACTGTCATGCATTCTGGTAGATTGTTTCCTACCACGGAGTTCACTTTTTTAATTAAGATTGCTTCCATTACGAGTGAACTCGATGTGTGTGAACCATTTCAAAGCGAAGCCTGTGATTAGCCATTCGTTGGCCATAGGTTTAGTATTCACAAACCGAATAGAAGTGACCAGCAACGTAACAGGATAGAACAACAACAACAACAAAAAAGCAATCAAACAAAAATCCTTCTTGCCTCATTTTTGTTCGCATGTTTATTACTTTCTTCACTTTCATAGTATTTTGTTTTCTTTGCTCACTAAAATAAAAATCCACTTGTCATTGTTTTTTCTTATAAATATAAAAATGAAGGTACTTTCAGCACGTCATAAGCTCTATCTTGCTCACATGTGATGTCTTCAAACCAACACATATATTACAAATACATGTGTGCATACAATCACTCACCCCTTTAAACACACACACACACACACGCACACACACACGCACACGCACACACACACACACACACACACACACTATGATGGTATTGTTTCAGTGAATTTGCTGATGTAGCCAGGTGTAGCACACCAAGGATATTTTTTTGCACTCACACGCGTATTTTCGCACTTGTGCAGCCATCAAACATTCCACTCTCTGTAGCACTGAGGTGTCACGCATTCGCTTCTCTTGTTCTCTTCTGAATGACTGAGAACAACACAAACTGCCTCTACTTTACATATGATATACACGTGAAAAACGCAATGGCGCAAAACCAATGGTAATAGAAACACTGAATATCAATACCAGCTAACCCGGTTTAAAAGTTACATAGGCTTTTCTTCTGCACAGACACATAGTTGCTGACCACACCATAGCCCTGTCTCCATGACAAAGAACAGGTCATCGCAGAATGCCTGGTTACCTGAGAGAGGCATTAGGTGAGGAGGATGCCTTTGATCCTGGCACCAGGGCCTGGCACCACGTGGCCGTGGCCGTCTTCTAGGGAATCTCCTCGATGCGGGGTCCTCCTCTTCTCTCTTCTTTACCTTCTGGGTTCAGGACTTGGCCTTCTGTCTTCTTCACCTTCTGGGTTCAGGACTTGCCCTTCTGGCTTCTTTCACCTTCTGGGTTCAGGACTTGGCCTTCTGTCTTCTTCACCTTCAGGTTTCAGGATATGGCCTCCTGTCTTCACCTTCTGGGTTCAGGTCATGGTCTTCTGTCTTCTTCACCTTCAGGGTTCAGGACATGGCCCTTCTGTCTTCTTCACCTTCTGGGTTCAGGACATGGCCCTCTGTCTTCTTCACCTTCTGGGTTCAGGACATGGCCTTCTGTCTTCTTCACCTTCTGGGTTCAGGACTTGGCCTTCTGTCTTCTTCACCTTCAGGGTTCAGGACATGGCCTCCTGTCTTCACCTTCTGGGTTCAGGACATGGCCCTCTGTCTTCTTTACCTTCTGGGTTCAGGACATGGCCCTCTGTCTTCTTCACCTTCAGGGTTCAGGACATGGCCTTCTGTCTCTTCTTCACCTTCTGGGTTCAGGACTTGGCCTTTTGTCTTCTTCACCTTCTGGGTTCAGGACTTGGCCTTCTGTCTTCTTCACCTTCAGGGTTCAGGACATGGCCTTCTGTCTTCTTCACCTTCAGGGTTCAGGACATGGCCTTCTGTCTTCTTCACCTTCTGGGTTCAGGACATGGCCCTCTGTCTTCTTCACCTTCTGGGTTCAGGACATGGCCCCGTCGTCTTCTTCACCTTCTGGGTTCAGGACATGGCCCTCCGTCTTCTTCACCTTCTGGGTTCAGGACTTGGCCCTCTGTCTTCTACGCTTTCCTCTGCTAGTAGATTGTCAGTAGGCGGGTTACTAGCAGGAACATTCTCTCTCTCTCTCTCTCTCTCTGTCTCTCTCTCTCTCTCTCTCTCTCGTTGGTCGTCGGTGTTGTTCACCGTCTGAGTTTATACAGGTTTCTTGGTAAAGGATCTCCCTGAGGCTGTGTCCTTCCACATGTCAACATCCACGCAACAATATCTGTATTTGCAGACAGTCTAGCAATCAACATCAACGCAACAATTTCTGAATTTGCTGACAGTCTAGCAATCAACATCCACGCAACAATATCTGTATTTGCAGACAGTCTAGCAATCAACATCCACGCAACAATTTCTGAATTTGCTGACAGTCTAGCAATCAACATCCACGCAATAATATCTGCATTTGCAGACAGTCTAGCAATCAACATCCACGCAACAATTTCTGAATTTGCTGACAGTCTAGCAATCAACATCCACGCAACAATTTCTGAATTTGCAGACAGACTAGCAATTAACTTCCACGCAACAGTTGTATTTGCAGACAGACTAGCAATTAACATCCACGCAACAATTTCTGAATTTGCAGACAGTCTAGCAATTAACATCCGCGCAACATTTCTGTACTTGCAGACAGTCTAGCAATTAACATCCGCGCAAACAATTTCTGTATTTGCAGACAGTCTAGCAAATAACATCCCCGCAACTATTTCTGTATTTGCAGACAGTCTAGCAGTTAATATCCCCGCAACAATTTCTGTATTTGCAGACAGTCTAGCAGTTAACATCCCCGCAACAATTTCTGTATTTGCAGACAGTCTGGCAGTTAACATCCCCGCAACATTTCAATTTCTGTATTTGCAGACAGTCTAGCAGTTTAACATCCCCGCAACAATTTCTGTATTTGCAGACAGTCTAGCAATTAACATCCCCGCAACAATTTCTGTATTTGCAGAGACAGTCTAGCCATGAACATCCCCGCAACAATTTCTGCATTTGCAGACAGTCTAGCAGTTAATATCCCCGCAACAATTTCTGTATTTGCAGAGACAGTCTAGCCATGAACATCCACGCAACAATTTCTGTATTTGCAGAGACAGTCTAGCCATGAACTTCGGTCCAGTTGCACGTCCAGTGTCACAACATCAGGATCCACAGCAAGTTCTGATTCATCGTCACTCGATAATGATCAATCTCTGAGCTACTGCCACCTCCTCCCTTCAGATCTAAACCATTCCGATCACACCATCAGCTCAGCACGTCACAACAAGACCGGTTAGCACTAACGGAGCACTGCTTTTCTTCCAGTGGCAGGTGCACGCACCTGCTCTGTCCCTTCAGCTCAACAACCTCCACGTCGAGCTCCGGTGGTTAGTTACTTCCCTTGACTTCTTCGCGTTTAGAAGCTTGAAAGGAAGAATGCTGCATGCTGTTGCTGATCTTTGCTACCCGCCCCCCCCCCCCCTCTCTCTCTCTCTCTCTCTCTCTCTCTCTCTCTCTCAAAGCGCGCGCGTACAAAGAGAGAGAGAGAGGGGGGACAGAGAGAGAGACAGAGAGAGAGAGAGAGAGAGAGAGAGAGACAGACAGACAGACAGACAGACAGACAGGTATGGGCCCGATGTTTTTCTCTACCAGTTTACCAGCTATACTCTTATCCTTTTATGTTCTAAACAGCTATCGTTTATGGTCCTTAAGCTGTTTTGTGGGACTTATGATTCTTTGACACACAAATATACACACGCACACACGTATACACACATGCTTATATGCTCACAAAATTATGCGTTCTCTGTGTGTGTGTGTGTGTGTGTGTGTGTGAGAGAGAGAGAGAGAGAGAAGACTCAGAATGACTTTATTATCTCAAAACAAGAAATAGGCAGTGGTGACGTGTGGTTTCAGACAGTAAAAGCACGAGCTGAATAATAATTTTTAAAAAATCTGGCACACGATTGCACTCCAAAACAAAACTGTTCACCACAAAGTATGATTGAAAATATAGATACATATCAACGCTCGCATGGAAGACAAATCACTTGTAAAAATATCACCAAACTGATTCGCTACTAGGCGTATCAACACATACTAAATCATGACATACCCGCGCATCTTACCCACATGTATAAGCTTGCATGAGTATGGTTCAAGACCATGTACGTACCTATATTCTGACACAAATACCAGCACGCGGACGCGCACATGCGCGCATTGGCACATCTCCTCTCTCTTCATAACCTTCACCCACTTATCCTGTACTCTCTCTCTCTCTCTCTCTCTCTCTCTTTCCTACACACACGCACAAGCACAGACACCACACAAACACGCCCCTCCCATCATCCATTATAATGAAACTGGACTTCCATTCCTCCTCCCTCCACCCTACTCTAACCCCCCTTTCTTACCCCCCCCCCCATCTCAACTTCACACTCACACTCCTCCCCTCCCTCCTAGACCCCCCCCCCCCCCCTGCTTTCACGTCTATTCTACCCCCTACGTCCTCCTCTTCTTTCCCACTCCACCCACCCCCCCCCCCCCCCTCTCTCCTAAAAAAAAAAAAAAAAAAAAAAAATCCACACGTCTCTCAGACAGACCAACCGACCGAGCGATTGTTGAGCAATGAAAACCCCATGGAATCGTCACCTTGTCGAGATCCAGCAGCCCCGTAGGAAAGGGAGAGAACCCCTCACAAAAGGCGACAATTGTCCACTCCTCACATCAGGCGGGGGTGTTTACAGGTGTCACTTCTCGCCCACTGGCCTCCCCGTGAAAGGGGGGGGGGGGGGGGGGGGGGGAGGGAGGGGGGGGAAGCAGGGAAACATCGGTTAAAGAGCCGTTAGAGCGTCGCCAGTGAATGGCCTTCGTTAGACACCGACGGGTGTTTTAGAGAGCTCTGAGCAGCTGGTTCTTAGTATGTGATGATGGTGGTAGGCAGGGGAATGTTTGGGCGAGAGCTGCGAAGATGAGTGTGACATAGCATGAGACTTCTAGGGTCTTGGTGTGGTTTATGTCAGTGTTAGTCGCCTTTTGAAAGGAGAGAGAGAGAGACAGAGAGAAAGACAGAGACAGACAGACAGACAGAGACAGAGAGAGGTGAGATTTAGTGAGGTGAGAGGTAGTAAAATGGAGACAGAGGCAGACGGGTAGAGAGGCAGGGGAGGGAGCAAAAAAAAAAAAAAAGAGAGAAAAATGAGGGGAAGAAGATGTGGGGAATGAGAGGGGAGGGGAGAGTGAGAGGGGGGGGGTGGATCAGGAAAGAGAGACGGGGAGAGTGGGTGAGAGGGGAGAGAAGGAAAAAGGAAAGTAAGGTGGAGAGTGCATGCACGGGCACGCACAGACAGACAGACAGACAGACAGACACGCGCACGCACGCACGCACGCGCAAACACACACACACACACACACACACACACACACACACATACACACACACACACACAAAGACAGACAGAGAGACAAAGACAGAAATTACACGAGTTTGAATTTATCAATGATTAACTCGTGTCAGTGGCGGAAATTGAGGGCTATGATAAAGGAGCGTAATGCATCATCCAAGAACTTCATGTGAGGAAACGCATCACTCCACAGTCACAGGTGGGAGACGACAAAGCATGGCCATCATCAACAAGCAATGCTCCACTGCAGTACAGGCTGAGGCCAAGCAATGCTCCGCTGCAGTACAGGCTGAAGGCAAGGCAATGCTTCGCTACAGTACAGGCTGAAGGCAAGCAATGCTCCGCTACAGTACAGGCTGAGGCCAAGCAATGCTCCGCTGCAGTACAGGCTGAAGGCAAGCAATGCTCCGCTGCAGTACAGGCTGAAGGCAAGCAATGCTCCGCTACAGTACAGGCTGAAGGCAAGCAATGCTCCGCTATAGTACAGGCTGAAGGCAAGCAATGCTCCGCTGCAGTACAGACTGAAGGCAAGTAATGCTCCGCTATAGTACAGGCTGAAGGCAAGCAATGCTCCGCTACAGTACAGTCTGAAGGCAAGGCAATGCTCCGCTACAGCACAGGCTGAAGGCAAGCAATGCTCCGCTGCAGTACAGGCTGAAGGCAAGCAATGCTCCGCTACAGCACAGGCTGAAGGCAAGGCAATGCTCCGCTACAGTACAGGCTGAAGGCAAGCAATGCTCCGCTACAGTACAGGCTGAAGGCAAGGCAATGCTCCGCTACAGTACAGGCTGAAGGCAAGCAATGCTCCGCTGCAGTACAGGCTGAAGGCAAGCAATGCTCCGCTACAGTACAGGCTGAAGGCCTGAACTGATAGGTCCAGTCACTTAGCCGCAGAGAGGTATCCCGCACAGATGGGAATAGGGCAGAACGAGCCTTTTCGTCAGCCACGACGATCCATGCTGTTCGGAAATCGGCGCAATCACCGCTGTTCTGGTAGACTTATTCTGGACCTGATGTTCACAAAACCGTGAAAAATTTTCTCGCGGAAAGTGATCTCAGAACGTAATCCTGGGAGACAGTGGTTGGGAGAAATAACAATTAAGAACAAAGAACAATGGTAAAGCTTCCTTTTCCTTTCTATCTTAAACAAGGGAACAAAACTTGAGCCATTAGCCTTAAACAAGTGAATAAGAAACATACTAACAGAAAGAAGTACTCCGGATATTTCCGAGGAATGAAAGAAAGCAATTTCTACAGCTGAATATTCAACACCAGCAGTTGCAAATACATATTCAAAACGTTAAATGTCCACATGCTGAAATTTTACAATGTTCGAAATTGCCATAGTTTGACACAAATTTGATGAGTATCCGCATTAACAGACAAACAAGCAAAGATTTTCCGCCCCCCCCCCCCCCCCCCAAAAAAAAAAAAAAAAAAAGCAAACACACACACACACACACACACACACACACACACACACACACGTGCGCGCTCACCCCCCACCCCCCCACCCTCCAACCCCCCCCCCCCCCCCACACACACACACAACAACAACAACAACAACAACAACAACGACAACACCAACAACAATACAAACCAAAAAAAAAAACAAAAACTATCCGACATAACATAAACAGAGTGTTTGTAGTGGGACAGATTATGCTCTGAACGTTATTTCAAGCTATAAGGAAATGGGTCTAATGTATTCTGACTTGGATACATCGGGGTTATATCATATCCCTAGATCACAGTGTATTTGATTCGCTATTATTATTGCTCTTGTCGCTCGTTTATATTTTTTTTCTTTCTTTTTTTCTTTCTTTCTTTCTTTCCTTTTTGTCACAAACAGTATAAATTTGTCATGCACCAAACACCAGTAAATGATAAACCAAGACGGTCTGTATCAAACGTCAAAATATCAAAGTCCCCAAGAGAATGTCTGTCAATTATTTAACATACACACGTGTATGGTGAACCAGACTGAGTCGGTGAAGGAAGGAGAAAGACAGTGGTAAGCAATGAATGGTATTAATTTGTTGTCTCCGTACAGAAAAGACAATAGTAAGCAGTGGATGGTGTCAGCTTCTATTTGCCTCACACAACATCTGTCTCACTCTGTCAGAAGTCAGCACCAAACCGTCACATCCAATGTTAAAATATTGGATGCCAGACAGAAAGAAAGGAACAGAAAGAAAAAGAAAGTAAACATTTACGTGCTGCAGAGCTTACAATGCTAAACCCCCCAGACTTCACCTGTGTGTGGCAGCGGGCCTAGTATTGAGCGCAGTTTTCACAAAGTCAAAACTGGACGTTCTGCAGATTGCTTGAGATGATGATACTATGTCACTGGAGATACGCATTATTCTGGAACAAATCTACAATCAAGGAATACGTTAGGGTGGTTGAGGAAATGTCCATTTCAGAAAACAGCATGCTCCATAATTCAGGTTGTATTGATAAGCGGATGATTGAAAAGAAAATCATGAATGTTCCTCAACAGCAGTCCGTCATTTGAAAAACATTTAGTTCCAGTCACAAGACGCTCTACAGTAATTGTGTGACACTTTCAGGGAATAATCTATATCTTATAGAGATTTCGTCGGAGACATAGCGGCATCTAACGAACACAAAACACAATAACTTTCAGTGCAATTTGGTATTCAACTCATTTTTGGAAGATGGTTTAATACGACTAAAAGATTTTAATCACATTTGAGAGATCATCCGTGACTCCAAGCCCTAATCCACCCCACCCCACCTTCCAACTTCATCACGGAGGTCCATATCCAAGACCATCGTTTTAACAGGTCAGGACCTGTTTGGACACAAGATTGTGCACTGGTGCACAAGTTGCTTATTGTATCTGTTTATCAGTGACATCCGACTAGCACGGGTTTTGCCGAATTATCCGATAACGACACAATGTGCTATCATGTCTTTATCGTCAGCGTCACATGATACAGCTGCCACAGTCGGTTGGTCAGAACATCGGACTCGGTACGAGGGTTGCGGGTTCGCATCCCGGTGGCATGTGGTGGTTACAGTGTTTAGTGGGCTTGTCCCACCACCTCCCATGGCCAGTCCTGGCAGTAGCTGAACTCACGCCGTGTGTCCGTGTGTTTAACATCAGATACCCATGTTAAGGACCCGTAATCCATATCAGTGTTCGTTACACCGGAAAACACACAAAAATATCCGTCACGCACCACGATTCTTACAGAGGAAGTGAACGCCGCTAAAAAAATCCCAACCGCCAAATCCACTTTAAGCCCAATTTCAGGAGATAAGTGATTGTTCGTTCTTCTTTTTCATCGCTTTGAATGTTATTTGTCTTGCCCGAAGAAGACCAAAGAGGTCGAAACGCGACGTGTTTTGTCTTTTAATTTGTTTGCCTCTTTCGCTCGGCGAAACAGTAAATGTGTACACTAGAATGCTAAAATGACCCCCCTCCCCTTCACCTCTCCCCCCTCATTTCCCATGCAGAAAAGAAAGAAGTGATAATAATATCGAAGAAAGACGTCTCCATGCCGCTAGATGTCGGCTAAAGGTACAGATCGATTGTCGGTGGTCCTTACGTAAAACGTGCACCAGCACACCATCGAAGAGGTTACGTGCTTTTGGGGACGACTAGTTCGGGTTCTGGCTGCGTTCGTACCAAGTTCTCTCTCTCAAGCAACATGGGGCATAAGTGCCCTTACTCCAGTCAGGTCATTCACCTTGCCGTGTTGTTCGTGGAGAAAAGTCGGTATCAGCCGGTTGTGATCGCGCCACCGTTGAACAGAGCGTTGAAAAGAAGAGAGGTAATGAACTGAACGCCACGTTTAGGGGGTTGGGGAGGGGGTGGGGGGGGGCAGAAAGGCACACTACCTGGTGAGTAATCAGTGAAAGGAACGCTGATAGCGAGAGGCCCCCCGAATTTCCATATATATTTATTACATAAAGCCCCTCCCTTCTTCAAGAGGTCCCCCGCATTCCTAGTAATTTTTTTTCGCATAAAGCCGCTTCCTTCTTGCCCACGAGTGAATATCCCCAGTCTCCCAAACCAACATACAAACGAACAAACAAATAAAAGCACGAATCCTCCGCTCCACGTAACCCGAAAGGAAGAAATATGAGATTCGGTGAAGGGTATAGTTACTGTTCTATCTTCAGGAGACAGAGACAGTGGGAGAAAGGCATGCTTAATAATGAATGTGGAGGACTAGTTTTTCCTCAGTTGTGGATGGCATTTGTCTGGCTAAAACTGCTTTCTTTCCAGTACAGACCAATGTCACAGGGCAATGTTTCCGAGTGAAAAAAAAACGCACCACTAGTTCTGAGCCGGGCCTCCTCCAAAGCGTTACCTCACGGTGACATGATCTGACACCATGTGCCAGGTGAAAGCAGTCTCACTCTGCACCGCCGACTGCCCGCCGGAGCACACGCTAGGGAGAGTCAGCTGTGTGGATCTGGATGCCTGGGTTGTTCATCCTGCTGTCTCATGTCTCATCAGTCTCATGGCCCTCGGGGACGAAGCTTACACCATGTTAATGTCCAAAGTAGGTTTGTTCCGTTACTTTTTATTTCGTGAGGTTCAGACGAGGCATAGCCCTGTGACATTGGTCCTTAGTGTCCATCAACAACACCGGTCGTGGACTCTGATGCCACTTTCAAGGCATATTAAGGCCAGTCTGGAGCACACCCTGAAATGACAATATGCGCTGAATACTTTAGAAGCCTCCTTTGTTTTAAGTGGAAACGCAGGATTGCTCCCGGTTGATTCCTTTGGCAGGAGAGGACAGTACTTCTCTGGGTCCCCACTGGCGCCTCCGGGGGGTATCTTTATCTTTACTAGAAACGCAGGGCTGAATTTCAGCAGAAAACTGTTGTCGGTGTCATTTTCTGACATTGATCTCAGACTGACAATAGCCGAAATGATGAGGAAAACAATGTTTGTTGCACGGGGACTGGAGCGAAAGTGACATCGAATCTTTCAGAATCCTTGAAAAGCGGTTCTGGGGTGATGACTGATCTTGCCGACGGCTGGCCCTTTCCGTGGAAGCAGCTGCACATGCCACATCCATCAAGGACGACACAGGACGAAATGTCACGGCCTGGTCTTGGAACTGTATGTGGAAGCATGAACATATGTGAATTTCTTACTGCGACCTGTATAAAACATGTTTTTGACTATAGATTTACAGTTTTTGTGGTGTATAACGTATTAGCTGTAGTTTGGCGAGTCCTCAAAATTTAAAAAAAAGAAAACCGATTGTGCTGTGTTTGATGTTTGTGGTCGATGAATGTGATAAATAGGACGTCAAACATAATCCCTGCCTTCACTCCAGCAAATGGACTATACAGACAGGCTGTCAAAACATCACAAGCATAAATCTGTCTGGAAGGCAGTCTGTGGTTTGTGTAGGGCGACAAAAGAAGGGATGTCGTTAGGAGAGACAATGATGACAATAAGCTGGATTGTAAACAAACGGATAAAAGGTGGGAAGACATAAAAAAAAAAAAAAAAAGAGTGCAGTGAGGCTGATAATGACAATTTTATTTATGCCGTGAACGATCTGGTTAGAAGAAATCAAAATAGAAGATATGTCTGTCTCTGTCTGTCTGTCTGTCTGTCTGTCTGTCTGTCTCTCTCTCTCTCTCTCTCTCTCTCTCTCTCTCTCTCTCTCTTCTCTCTCTCTCTTAAATTACAGATGTAAAAAAAAAAATTGATCATTATTGTCACCAACGTCATCATCATCATCACAGTAAGCATGATATATTTCGTTTTAGTTCTATTCTACCTCATTCTCCGTGCTCCTACCACGTCCCCCCCCCCCCCCCCCCCTTCCCCGATTCCCACCACCAGCCCAGAGGCATTACTCCACCATTGACCATTCTGTCGTCGTCATCATCATCATCATCATCATCATCATCATCATCATCGTCGTCGTCTTCGTCATCATCATCATCATCATCATCATCATGCAGTACTGTCGTCCTCATAAGTATCATAATATCGTCACCATCATTATCAAGGTCACTGTCGGCCTCTAGCTCAATAAATATCGAGAATAAAGAGAGAGAGAGAGAGAGAGAGGGGGGGGAAGAGAGAGAGAGAGAGAGAGATCTGTATCTGGCACGGGTGGTGTAGGGTGGAAGGAGGTGGGGGTGGGGGTGGGTGTCGGTAACGGGAAAAAGTACGAGGGTGAGGTTTGCCGGCGGGGGAGGGGGGAGAGGGGGGGGGGAGGCGGGGAGATGGTTCTGACGATCTGTAAGCAGGACGTAGTTTTGAACCATCTAGCGGGGTAGGGGTAACTGGGGTGCATCATACGAGAAATGGGGGGTGACCCGGACAGAGGGGAGAGAGATTTATGGGTATCATTTTCTTACCCGTTGGAGACCGTAATGGCTCTTACGGCGCTGACACCTGTACACCCACCCCTCTCCCTGACAGCCATGGCACACAGACACGTCAGGGGAGGGTGGGATGGTGGTGGGAGGGGGGGGGGGGGCGGGAGAAGGTGGCGGGAGGGAGGTCGGAGGAAGGGTCGGGAGAGGAGGGGTAGGAGGAGAGGAGAGGGAGTTTTGAGGACGTCTGCACGACTTGCCAGGTATGTGGAACCACTTTGTTTTGTTGTCTGAAGCTGCTGATTTGGGGAGAGACAGACAGACAGACAGTGAGAGAGACAGAGAGAGAGAGAGAGAGAGACTGTGACCTATGAAGAGCCATGGCTTTTTAGTTTCTGATATGCTGCGTTTGTGTAGTGTGTGGTGGTTTGTGTGGGGAAAAGGGGAAGGAAAGTGAAGACAATATTGTTCAATAATATGTTTCTGATCGTTTTAATGCTCATCTCTGTAGTTCAGCAAGCCTCTCACTCGTTTACCCGATCAGCCTTTTTTGGTTTTGTTTGGGGTTTTGTTGTTTTTTTTTCTTTGGATGTTGAAGCCACTTTTTGTACGTGTTCGTCCAGCTACGACAGAGTAAATGCATCAATGCATTTGATTCACAAAGCACACTCATTTGCTCAAAAAACAAACAGCACAACACAACACAACACAACACAACATAGCACAGCACAGCACAAAGCAGCACAACACAACACAACACAACACAGCCCAGCCCAGCACATCTCTCTCTCTCTCTCTCTCTCTCTCTCTCTCTCTCTCTCTCTCTCTCTCTCTCTCTGTTCAAGATATTAAAGAACGATGAACTTAATGTGTGCAATTTAATGTCTGTTGTGCCACTGATAATGAAAGTCACCTTGTTTTTTTGCTCTCCTGTTTTTGCTGATTTGAGACAAAGTTTAATCCATCCAAATTATATAACAATCCCAGATTCACATTACTTTTTAGCATCACGAAACGCGCAGATCGTTAGAAATTTTGCTTTATATCTTTATAAAGCCTTTAAGAGAAGAGAAATGGTTATATTTTGAATTACTAAATCTGCTTATCGATCCCTTGAAGGCAATTTTAGTGCATGATATCGTGTACAAACTGGTGTAATGTTCTTTTCATTTTTCTCTTGGTTTCCTCTGTAAGTTGGTGAAACGTTTCCAGCTTGTCTTTTGATTACGTTTTTTAAAGCAAATGATGGATTTGACACTATCATCTAAACTTGTCATGGTATATCGATCATCAGTGGTCACACCCCTTCAATTGGGGCTTGTGGGCCTGAATGAATAAGATTCTGTTCTGTTCTCTCTCTCTCTCTCTCTCTCTCTCTCTGTGTGTGTGTGTGTGTGTGTGTGTGTGTGTGTGTGTGTGTGTGTGTGTGTGTGGTCAAACAAACACACGGCTCCCATAAAACCACAGGGCATCCTCACAACCGCAACTCAGCAAATCCAATCTTGGGCTCAGCCCCATCGCTCTCTCTACTGCCTCTCGCTTCTTCAGAACGTCACCCTTAAATCTTTTTACACATGATCTCGGAGCACGTGCACAATAGGACAGCTTAACTTCAAACCACTTCCACTTCAGCAGTACGTTCATTTCGTTTGATCCTAACAAAAGAGACTGACTGTATTGGAGGTCCATCGTTGGCGTGAGAGGCAGCACAATAGCCTGGTGACTTTCCTGCCATGCCGAGCGGTTGCCATGCAGGTTGGCTGGTCTGAGGGGGGCTGGGGTAGACGATAAGGAGCTGAAGGAGCTCGTTTCGGGCCCGCGATGGGCCGTTTGGGGGCTGGGTGTCAGTTCCACGCCCGTCACTCTGGGCCTTTGAAGTGGGGATTTATAGACACCTGTCTGACCACCGTGCTCGCTCTTAGTGAGACTCTGTGTGTGTGTGTGTGTGTGTGTGTGTGTGTGTGTGTGTGTGTGTGTGTGTGTGTGTGTGAGAGAGAGAGAGAGAGAGAGAGAGAGAGAGAGAGAGAGAGAAGAAGAAGAAGAAGGAGAGAGAGAGAGAGAGAGAGAGAGAGAGAGAGAGAGAGAGAGACTGTGTGAGAGAAAGAAGAGTGTGCGTGAGAGAGAGAGAGAGAGAGAGAGAGAGAGAGAGAGAGAGAGAGAGAGAGTGAGTGAGAGAGAGAGAGAGAGAGTGAGTGTGTGAGAGAGAGAGAGAGAGTCCTTGTGTATGTGCGTGTGTGAGAGAGAGAGAGAAAAGGAGAGAGAGAGAGAGAGAGTGTGTGTGTGTGTGTGTGTGAGAGAGAGAGAGAGAGAGACAGAGACAGAGACAGAGACAGAGAGAGAGACAGAGAGAGAGAGACAGAGAGAGAGAGAGAGACAGAGAGAGAGAGATGATGACCTCGATGAAAGTAGCGGTCAGTCGTGTCATAACAAAGGAGAAACTGTGAAGTTTCTTTTTTTTTTTTCTTCTCTCTTTTGTTTTTGAAGGATGCACAATTACAAAGATAAAAAGCAGACGAAAAAGAACACCTTAACCTGTACCTACGAACATACTTTAGAACCAACAGCAGAAGTTAAAGAAATTTTTTTGCAGGTAGATCAATATAACGTGATGACCAGTATGAAATAAATATTGAACACGAAGTACAAGAAAATTGAAATAGAATACACTCTACCTAATGCGGTTATAAGAGAAAGGAAAAAGACACACCCGAAGGTGCGAGGGGGGACCCAGAGAAGTACTGTCCTTAACTGCCAAACAAACCAGCTGGGAGCAAGCCTACACCACGCTTGAAGCCTGCGCTGTGTTCACATAGGGTACAGACACGCACAGGGCATTCCGTTAAGACGCCAAGGGACATAATCGCTCCTTTGCAGATGCTATTGTGTAAATGGCTACTGGATGTGACACGACAGAACCTGCGTGGCAGCGTTCCCATGGGTGTACCAACCCTCATTTCATGACTGCAGAGTCCACCGGCGAAAAATGCCACCATCAAGCAACTGCCGTGTGCATCCCGCAGGCCCCTTCGCTGTTCAGATGACAGGTAAAGACAGTACAACTCCAGACACGGCCAAGCTTTCGCCACGAGTTCTTGCGCGCTTTCTGAAGAGAATTCCAGGTCATAGTCTTTCCTGTTGTCAACAGGACTTTCCCTACGGTCAATGAGTCGTTCCTCACGTCCCTGAACCTTTCCCCGGAGTCGGCCAAAAGGCAGACAAGAAAAAGAATCACCCGAAGGTGTGGGTGAGACCCAGAAAAGTACTGTCCTCAACTGCCAAACAAACCAGCTGGGAACAGTCCTGCACCGTATTCCTTGGAAGCCTGCGCTAGCTGTGTTCACACAGGGTGCAGGCACGCACAGGACATTCCATGAAGACGTCAAGGGACATCATTGGTCTTTGACAAATGCCATTGTGTGATGGCCGCTGGATGTGACACAACAATGTAGTTCAGTTGGATCAATGTTTCGTGATGACCAGTGTGATATAAACATTGAAAACGAAGGAAAAGAAAATAGAAACAGAATATGGGTTATAAGTTTATACTGATCACAAAAAGTCATCTTAGACAGAAAAAGTTCTGGAATTAAAAAACGGTAAATTAAGCATTTAGAAACTCGTATTAAAACTTAGAACAAAATAGAGAAGAGAAAAAAGGTAACAGATAGAATTTCAAGTCAAGTCAAGTCAAGTCAAGTCAAGTCAAGTAAACTTTATTATCTCAATTTGAGAAATTAATTTGTGGTTGCACACATTCACAGCAAATGAACAATAATTTTGTCACATTACCCATTTTTCTCACACATTGACATACATTCATATAAAGGAATTTGGATTTCAATTAAACATCTCCTCGGTTCATAAAATCAATGGACAGAGGAATAAAACTTTGTTTAAATCTGACACTTCTGCATTTAACCGATCGATATCTTCGTCCTGACTGAAGAAGGTCAAACTGATTTGCAAGAACGTGGGTCTGGTCACACGCAATCTTCAGAATTTTTTGGACATACAAATAAGACAAACGTGCTCCGGACTCGAACGATATTAGCTTTAACAACTGAGGTTCAACAATGGTAGAAGAAATGACTGCCCTAAGTCTCATATGATTTTAGCATTGAGTTGCTGTGTCAGCTTTCGGTTTATTCGATCTCAGAAAAGAATTGATAGCAGCAATATTCTGCAGAAGCCCCCATACGTTCAAATCGAGCCTTTTGACGGTATCGAACTGTAATACTACCATACAAAAATATCAGAACACTTACATAAGGCCTTTCAGATAAGAGAGTACGTAATATCATAATACCAGCGAGGCGCTGCCTTTATATATATGAATAACCAATTGTAGTTGTCTTTCTCTCTGACTGTCTGTCTGCCTGTCTGTCTGTCTGTCTGTCTGTCTGTCTCTCTCTCTCTCTCTCTCTCTCTCTCTCTCTCTCTCTCCACATAAGATGACCATACATACAAACTTTCGTCCTTTCTTGCTTTACACTCAAACGCACATGATGGTAATTGAACTAACCTCGGTTGATTTATTTACCTGTGTAAACGTTTAATCAAAATAACAGAGTTCAAGCTATCTAACAAAAACAGAACAGCGAAGCAACCAAATACATATTGCGATTTTTGTGTGTGTGCTCACACACACACACACACACACACACACACACTTGAAGTTAACAAGCGTCTGTCTGAGACAGAGAGAGAGAGAGAGAGAGAGAGAGAGAGAGAGAGAGAGAGACTGAGACAGAGAGACAGAGAGAGAGACAGAGAGACAGACAGACATACAGACAGACAGAGAGAGACAGAGAGAGAGGGGGGGGGGGCGTCACCACTACGTGACAAGCCACATTCTATCAGAGCTACCGACAGTTCCTACAATATTTCACAGTACGACATTCGGGCTATCCCGACTGGTCCTGACGAGCCAATATCCCTTTCAAGTGGCCCCCACAGCCCCCATACACGTCCTACACGTCATAAATCACACCAGTGAAGATAAAGTAATATCAAGTTTTATATGGCCTTTCATGTCTTCTCATCTCTCTCAACTTTGGAATTCCGAAATTTAAAGAGAATCCTTAGAATTTTAGTTCTTTTCTCTCTCGTATTAGTCTATCATGCCCAAGATGTTGTGGTTTTTAGCAGGTGGAATTCTAAATTTTCTGGAAGTGTAAAGTTGAAATACAAAGAAGGAATGGGGGGGGGGGGAGGAGAGACGAAGGGAGAAGGAAGGCGGGCCAGAACATTTAGTTTTGGCAAAGACATAATTTTATTGTCAAGAACTGACTCATTCAGTATATTCATATCATAACTGACTCATTCAGTACATTCATATCTTGAACAATTACGGAGTGAGAAACTTCCGGCAACCTTGTGAGAAGATTGAAATTGACAGATTGCTTTTGTCTTTGTGTTCCCACTCGTCAACTCATATTGTTTTAAAACCCAGCCGAACACAAGCAAGCTGGTCCTCCAACTAATCCTGCAAGTGTGATGAACTACAAAATGAAGGTAGATTACATTGAAATTCACGCTGAATCATGAAAATCACTACAAAGCATAGGACTTTTTTCTGAAATATTCCCTCTCTCCCTTTCCTTCCATTTTTCACTGACCTTTCCTTCAGTGTCAGCCATAAAATGTGAAAGTTAGAGCACCTGGAAGATCCATTTCAGAACTTTGGTAACTTAAAGATCCCGTCCCACTCCTTCAACAATACGCTTCCTTTGTCTCAGCTTTTCTTGTTGGACGACGAATCAGACATGCGCAGTTTTCAATCCAAGGGATAACAGTGCATGTAATCATGCGCTTTTTTCTTTTCTTTTTTGCTGTTGTTGATGTTGTCCATTTGATATGGTTCACTAGGTGCACTAAGGCAAGCTAAAAAACTGATTACCTGACAATAATGCCCAACCCTGCCCCCTCTCTTCCTCCCCTTTCCCCTACCCCTCACCCTCATGGGACAGTAAGCTAGGCTATGATTGGTTTATCGATTGATCGTCTGCTCGGCTGATGGACCGGGTGGGTGAATGAGCGAGTGCGTGAGCAAGTGAGTAAATCTGATAGGTGAGAAATTGCTCGATTTTCATGAAAGATAAGATCAGGCATTTCCGTCAGCAACAACAAAAAAGTAAACTACGCAGAAATGCCTGTATTGAGTGTGTAGTCTTTGACAGAGAGATGTCAATCTACAGAAAAAAAAAAAGAGATGAACAACAACAACAAAAGACGGCACAAAAAAACAAAATCGTTCTCACTATTTCCGTGAGACACAAAAGACTGGACCCACTGGCTCGGGCACAGCGTGTGACGGTTCTGAACGCAGCTGGTCCAGATGTTTCGTTCTTTGAAGAGCTCTCAGGCTTGATGGCCCGTAACCTTCCCCAGCCACCCTTCCCCCTCAACGCATAACTTAAGGAATGTCCAGCACTTTGCAGTGAGTTTGATTAAGACCTGGTTAGACCCGCCACGTCCTCTCGCTTTTTTGTCGTCCTTTTCGGTCGTTGGCTGATGTGTTCAAACAACAAACAGTCACGTCGGCCATAGAAACGCTTCACGGGTCACCCCACAACGAACCGTTACAGGCTCAAGTGTTCACACACGCACGTGTTTCTCGCTCCGGCTCACACACACACACACACACACACACAACGCAACGCTGGCGACGATCCGTGATCAAAGAAACTCACCTGTATTGTGTCTGTCCACGCTCCCCCCCCCCCCCCCACCCCCAACCCCCTAACACTACAGAGGAACCGCCATCTCCCCTGACTAACCTTCATTCTCAGGTCGGAGACCCACCCGACAAACCCACCCTGCAAAGTCCACCCTTCGCACCTTGCCATAATGGTGAGTTTTCAGACCCCGAGAATTTCTAAATTGAATATCCCTAATCAGACCGGATCCTCGTTCTGATGGGGGGAAAGAAGGAAGAGCGCTAAATTGAGCTCGGGCCTTTTCTTCCTTCTGAGGAGACACGCGGCACAACGCCGCAAGGTGGTGGTGGGGACAATAGACGTAGGGAAGAATCGAGGAGATAAAAGAACAATAAAAGCAAAGGGGAGGACTAAAGCCAGCTTTTCGCCTGGAACTTGCTGGAAAATGGGGGTCAGATTGGCTTTCCTGGCAGGATGTTCCGCCTGCTTTACGAGGTGGTCAGGAACAATAGAAGGCGGCGGGGGCCGGTCACGAAACAGGTAGATGGTGCGAATATAGGCATTCAGAACTTCTCTTTGATATTTCATTTAGGGCTATTGAGGCTACCCTAACAAAAAAAGAGTAATAGAAGAAAAATGAAGAGAAAAAGTGTAGGGCGATGGTCACGACCCCAAAAGAAATAACCGAAATATTATGAACAGTTAGAAGAATAAGAAAAAGACGAATAAGAAGAAGATTCAGATGAAGAAGATTCAAAAGAAGATTCAGAAGAAGCAGAAGCAGAAGAAGAAGAAGAAAGACGAAGAAGAAGAATAGAAGAAGAAGAAACAGAAGAAGAAGAAGAAGATTCAGTAAAAAACAAAAAAGAAGATTCAGAAGATAAATATTCAGAAGAAGAAGAAGAAGAAGAAGAAGAAGTTGATTCAAAAGAAGAAGATACAGAAGAAGAAAATTCAGAAAACGTTGATTCAGAAGAAGAAGATTCAGAAAAAGTTGATTCAGGAGAAGAACATGCCAAAGGAGAAAATTCAAACGAAGCACGAAGATTCAAAAGAGGATGAAGATTCAGAAGGAGATGCAGAAGAAGAAGAAGAGAAGATTCAGAAGAAGAGGGTTCAGAAGAAGATTCAGAAGTAGAAGAAGATTCAGCGGAAGAAGATTCAGAAGAAGAAGAAGAATCACTAGAACAAGAACAAGAACAAGAAGATTCAGAAGAAGAAAAAGAACAGCAACACACTACTACCCAAATAATAACAAACAACAAAAGCAACGACAACAACAACATTACTAATAATAACAACAATATCACGAAGATGAATGACACAAACAAATGAAGACCTAGAAAAAAGAACAAACTAAAAAAAAATGAATATTTAAAAGAAGAGTTATAAGAACAATAGAAGGTGAAAAAGAACAAAAAATGAAAATTCAGACAAGAATTCAGGTCAGATCATGTTTACACCCAAGGTCACAACGGACGCCATATCAGGACTTCAAGAAATTAAGAAGAAGAAGGAGGAGGAGGAGGAGGAGGGAGGGGGAAGAGAGAATGAGAAGAAGAAGAAGAAGAAGAAGGAGGAGGAGGGAGGAGGAGGAGGAGGAGAAGAAGAAGAAGAAGACAAGAAGAAGAAGATGAAGAGGAAGACAAGACAAAGAAGAAGAAGAAGACAAAGAAGAAGAAGAAGAAGAAGAAGATGAAGGAGGGGGGAGGAGGAGGAGGAGGAGGAGGAGAGAGGAAGAAGAGGAAAGAAGGGCCAAAGAGAGATTATTGCTGCTGTGTCGTTGTCCTCTGAACACAGGCACTGACTGGCAAGGCTCACCAGTCTTCACTACAGGATTTCCATATGCACCAATCGGCCAACGATCAGCCCGCCTAACACATACACCAATGTCCATATGCACCAATCGGCCAACGATCAGCCCGCCTAACACATACACCAACCACACTCCCCATCACACGGGAACTGAATCAGACTCCCAATTTACATCATACCGGGACTTGCCAGCCTTACTTATTTGCTGCAAGTTGTTGGCTTTCTCTCTGTGTCTTGTCTTTCTGTGTGTGTGTGTGTGTGTGTGTGTGTGTGTCGTCTATCTGTCTGTCCGTCTCTCTCTCTCTCTCTCTCTCTCCTCCCCCCCCCCCCCCCCCCCCCTTCCCCCCTCCCATCCCTCTCTCCCTCCCTCCTTCCCCTCCCCTCTTCCCTCCCTCCGTCCCCACCTTCTTTCCCCTGTCCACCTTCCCCTCTCTGTTCTCTCTCTCTCTCTCTCTCTCCTCCCCTATCTCCCCCCCTTCCCTCTCTCTCTCTCTCTCCTCCCCACCCCCTCCCTCCCCTCCTCTCCCTTAACTTTCTTTCCCTACCTCCCTCTCTCTCTGTCTACTTCTTCCTCCTTCCTTCGCTCCATCACACACACATACAGACAGACAAACACATAGACAGACGAACACACACACACACACACACACACACACACACACACACACACACACACACGATGCTCCTGACAAGAGACAACACAGATATTCATGCTTTATACGCAATGAAATCTTTTGAGCCAGTGAACAAGAAGAAGAAAAACACGCAGGAGATTAACTCGCCGCCAATGACTTCAAAGCCATCCCTAAAAAGCTTATAGGCACACACACACACACACACACACACACACGCATGCATGCACGCACGCACACATGCAATCACGCACGCACGCACGAGCACACACACACACACACACACACACACACGCACGCACACACGCACACAGCCCTGCAAGGAACGGCACAGCACACAGAAACAGGCTTGACCTTAATCTGGGGGTGCGGGGGACGTGGGGGCAGGGAGAGGCCAGTGTTGACCCAGCTTTCTGGAATTACCCGCATTAGATGGGAGGGGAGGCCTCAGCTTCTGCCCCAAACATTTGACTGACGGATGACGTCACCCTTCGCTGTTACCACAAGACAAAGGAGGAAGGTGGCTTCGTCAGTCAGCAACAGCGTCACTGAGGAAGATGGCCGGGTGGCTGTCAAAAGCTACGAGTGAGTAGCGCATTTTCTTTTGTTGGGAGACGAGGTCTAACTCTAGGTAGCAGGTGGCTTCGTGTTTCTGAAAGCCTAGAAAGCGAGAGACGGTACCGGCTCAAATCCTGGCCTGGTAGTGACTCTTCTTCCCGTTCCCTTAGACTTCCAACGGGCGGACCAAGCTTTTGTATAAGGCGTACAGCTAAGAGAAGAATGAGAGTGAATATCGCATGTTTTGGAGTCACGTCATGAAAATGGGCTACATTTCCTGCATTTTCAACGACAAAGCGATGCTCACAATAAAAAAGACGTAAATTATTATTGTTGTGGCTGGTAGACCGTGAGCTTGAAAAGGAGTGAAAAATGTGTGGAGACCACTTTCATTAAAGAATGTTCTAAATCACTCTTCTCAAAGAAAAAAGGCAAAAGCAAACGCACAATTTTCAGTTTTTTTTTAACCATCACGTGATTTGGAAATGAAAAATCAAAATAATTTTGCACAAAACAGAGCAGGTTTTTTTTTTTCAGTAAGCTATTAAAGAAATATCTCATCTCAAGTTTTAGGACTGCATTTTAAATAGGTTTTTGAAGCCATTTCGCCAGAAAGGTCTGTCATTTGGAAACCAGTATCTTTATAATTATTCCAGTTGTGCTTATTACATGGCACATTTCAATAATTATGGAGACAGCACGGCTGCAACCAAAGTTACACCATTTGTAACGCATGCGTTGGTCCGTAAAAAGAAAAGAAAAGAAAGAAAACAGGATTCTAAAGTTTATGCTTTTGTAGCCAAGTACATTTTGAATTTTGAATTTCGGATAGCAACTTTTTCCATTTGGTGTCGTCCAACAAAATCACTGCCCCACACCCTGACTCCCATCCCATTCTTTCCAGGGCATCCTCAAACATTCCAGCACAAGATTGCAACACCTGAACACACTACCAATATCTTTTCAATCGCATGCCCGCGCTGCTCGTTGCCTTATTCTGAGGCGCTGTGTATAGGTGCATCTGACATAGCCTAACACGACGAAAGGGCAATCACTTGTGGATTTCTTACGAAGAATCGATTCTGATTATTGCGTATGGGGGAAAAGAATCGAATCATCCCGCCCTCAAGCCAAACTGCCAAGATGACTTTACATTTTTCTTCCCTCACCCTTCCCACCATCTTCCTGCTCCCTCCCTCGGTCTCCGTCAGGGCTGTAGCGGATGTGTGTCAGTAGCTCGCCCACTGGCCGCTCCATACGTCTCTCCGAGTAGTGATGTAGCAACACTTGACATGCAGTGAATGTGTATTAGTATCTAGCGCACTGGCTGCTCCCTCCCTTGGTCACCTTCAGGGCTGTAGTGGATGTGTATTAGAATCTCGCTCACTGGCTGCCCCATACGTCTCTCCGAGTAGAGGTGTAGCAACACTTGACATGAAGTGGCTATGTCTTAGTATCTCGCTCACTAGTTGCTCGATGCGTCTCTCCGAGTAGAGATGCGACAACACTTGACATGCCCAGGGCATGACTTGGTTGACGCGCTGTCCGACCGCATTGAGCATTTTACAGCGCGAAGTTCACTGAGGCTTGTGGGCTGTTCCTTTAGCGACATAGATCATAGAAACATCACGAGCCTCGGCCTGTTTCTTTCCTCATGCCTTGATGTATGTTTGATGCATTTATCTCTGTATGTATATTCATTTCGTTTTTTAAGTACTTAGTCAAGGAATTTTGACTTTAATCAAGAGATTAGTGCTTGCCCCTTCGCTAGGTTGTTTTTATTTCCTATGTGATTTTTTTGTTCGTCGTTTGCTTAGACTGTTTTACTCCAATAGAGACAGGTGCTTGGCCTGAATATGTCACAGTTTTGAGATTATTGATGTGTGTTCAAGACCTGTCAGTGATTCACTGTTCTGGTCTCCAGTTAAACATAAAATGAGATAGGGCCTCCGGATAAACAAAACTGAGAAAACCACCGAAAATACTTTTGATGCTTTGAACTATGTTTATTTTGGGGGCGGAATAGTACACGAACCCTCACGAGGGAAACCACAGTACAAGAGGGGACGTTTTTTTTTTAATTTGTGCAGGGAAGATAAACGAGCAGAGTCTGAGTCTTTTTTCATACACGCCATCGTCACTGATTTATTGATATTTATATCAATTCGTTTATCTCATAGAACGAAAGAATATGAGTAATACGGAGAAATACAAATGAATACACGAAACAAAGTATAAAGTTACGTAGGTTTGATATACAACATGAAACAGACATATGAGTTTTAGACAAATATATCTTCTTCAGAAAGCACAAACAACAGACATAAGAACTCTGCACACAAAACTACTATCAGATCGCAGCTGGCATTATATCGGCATTCTGTCTGCAAGGTCTTCTTCAGACGTGACCAGCAACATGAGAAAATGCCGAAAACAGTTGTCCCAAGGGCACAGTCAATGCTGTGTTCAGGGGAGTATTGGTTGGCGCAGTTTGGATGGCTGTTGGATGGCTGTCAGTTTACAACTTCTGCAGAAGACACATCAATCGAAAATTCACTTGTCTGTTTTGTCCTGTGTACAAAATTTGTGTTACTCTGCGCCTTATTATGTCTGTGCATTTGTATTTCTCTTTGTGTTTTGTATTTCTCTCTTTTTTTTAATTTCTCTTTGGTTTTTTTTTTGTTGTTTTTTTTGTTTGTTTTTTTTTTGGGGGGGTTGTATTTCTCTTTGCGTTTTTGTTTGTTTGTTTGTTTGTTTGTATTTCTCTTTTGTTTTTTGTATTTCTCTTTTTTTTTTTTTTTTTTTTTTTTTTGATTTCTCTTGTTTTTCGCAACGCGGCTCTGTGTTCATTTTTTTCCTAACATAAATGATATATAGTTTTTTGTTTGTTTTAACCTTGTTTCTTTCGAAGATTTGATATCAGAAGATATGAAATGCTCTAGGAAAAACTTTTAACACATGACGGCGATATTAACGTATGTGGGTACAAATTTTGTGTCGATATTTGTCATGTGATGCTTTCCTCACTCTGCCACCTACCCCCAAACACACCAAGAATGCATTCACACACGTTTGCACGATAGAAAAAGGATGACATTTAGTTTACTCATTTCTTGCAGATTTAGCATCAGTAATTGTGATACCTGTTTCTGTGTTCCTTTTCCTTCTTTCTTTCTTTCCTTTTTATTTTTCACCTGTTTTTGTTCATTCACCAAAGGCTACATTCAGTTCATCTGGACCAAAAATATCGGGTGTGTGAGTGGGTTAGTTTTTGATTGTTGTTGTTGTTTGTTTGTTTGTTTGTTGTTGTTTTTTTCTCTTTTTCTCTCATCTTCCGTGCCAGCTCAGTGCTATTGCACCTACGCCGCTCATTCCGACTGCTCGTCCGCAGCCCGGTCCGACAACATCCCCGGCACCGGCAATCCATAGAGAGCAATCGATATGACGTCGTCAAGAGGCAACCCACCGATGGAGACACTGCCTTGCTGCCGAGTCGCACCGGTAGTGTTCAGTGGTGCCTGCTTTTATCAAACATACGCAGGCCACCACCTGCTAAGCCCCTTACTGACGATAATAATGGCTTGGTCGCGGAGCCGGCCTGAGTGAGCTGTCCCTTCAGTGGGCGTCACTACGTCCGTCCAACGACAGCTCCCGTAAATTTGCCAATACCGGTGACCCTGACAGAATCAAACTAAGGCCACAGACGTGGAGAGGCCATCAAAACTGAGGTCACCGCCACAGCAGGGGAATAAAAGCGCCACAGAAATTGAGAATTTTTTTTCTGCTGATCAATTAGGGTGAGTATAATGAAGATGATGCCACGGGTTTCCATTCTGGTCGGAGACTGCGTGACAGGGCTGTACTCTACGCTTAATTTCATAATGTATCCCGGCGTCAACCAGGCCCGAGAAACACAGACACTTGCGGTGTCGGTCAGGAAATGTGAGCAACACTCCCAGGAACGCATCCATTTAGTGGATAAAACTCGACTGTATGGTTCCAGTCTTCCCAGTTGAGCCCATAGCAAACTCATCCCTGCGCAGGATTCGGTCGGGGCAGAAAAATCCAACATATAAAAGGCTCTGATGGGAATTGAACCCAAGACCTCCCAGCCGGGAGTCTGCCACACTAACTACTCAGTCACGGTGGCTGGTTACAACAGAGTATATTTGTTTCTGCCAGCCACTATCAAGGTGTTGAGAGCTTTCCCGTTCAGGAGCGGAGAATGTGGAAGTGAGGTTGAAGGAGGGGGAGGAGGAAAGGGAAGGGAGAGCAAAAGGCTGATATAAACTGATCGATTTTGTTCTTGTGACTAAAACACTGAAACAACACTCTGGTGGGTCACAATGAATGCTGTATATTGATTGAGACAGTATAACGGTGTGTGTGTGTGTGTGTGTGTGTGTGTGTGTGTGTGTGTGTGTGTGTGTGTTATAATCAATACGTTGTGGTCAGGCACATGGAGACTACTGTTTAAAAAGGTTTATGGCCAAAAATGGTTTACAAGAATCTGTGACCAAAATGGTCCCGAAGAAACATTACTACCCTTGAAATAAATGAAGGAATAAGTAAACAGATCTGATAACTAATCAATAACTAAAACGAATGCAGAAACAAATGCATAAATGTATAAGGCCTTGATAGTAACAGCGGCTACAACGACAGAAACGACAGCAACGACAGCAACAACACTACCGACAAATTCAATTATATTAAAGGATACATAGAATGTATTGCAGTTATGCATTTGATGCACTGGCTGGAATGACGGTTCTGGGGTTTGCGGTCATTACAGTTGTCAGATATGTTCCTTAACAGTGTTTCACATTATGGGGAATGAACAACAGCGACCCATTTTAAATCCTAGTTTGACTCGGTTTCCTAAGGTCCCCCTTCCAGTAATTTCAAACCTCTCTGCATGATAACAAGTAACAATTTCAATGCAGTCTAGCCCCTGAATGGACAACAGCCGCACGCATCCAAGTAATTCTCTGGTCGGATAAAGCTTAATCACTTCATTTAGTTCGCTATTTAACAAGAACGAAAGTTCGCCATTAATATGTAGATTTCTAATGGTTTGGAAATGGCATTCAAATGCATTCAGTGTTCACTGATCTTTTTCTCATCGGTTTTGCAAAGAAAATTGGAGAACTCTGATTGTCTAGCGTTTCATTTCCCTGCAAATGACTGTGAACGGCCCGGTGTGGAGTGAAGTTTAAAGGCACAAACAAGACTTACCCATGGTAATGACGGCAGAGTTCATTCTCATATCCCCGCTCTCTGGGCAATGATTAGTAAAAAGAAAGAAATAATAAACATTAAAAAATACTACTGGTTGACTCCTGATCGTTTGGAAAAGAGAAGCAGATGTCTTTTGACATTAAGCATGCAAATATAGACGGCAGCGGGCATTTGAAATGTCTGTAGGAACATTACCCATCACAATGAACAATCTGAGTCAGGTCTGATGTATACTGAAATGATCTAACACTACGCTGACAGAATCAGAACGACAGCAGCACGTTCAAAATGGTGGCCAGAATGGTGATAAGGAAATGGGAAGTGAGGCAGGGAACAGTCAACAGTAAATAACGAATGAGCAGACTTCCCAGGGTGGTGCAGGACTGCTCCCAGTTGAGTTGTTCGGTAGTTGATGACAGTACGTGTCTGGGTCCCACCCGTATCTTCTGGTGTATCGTTTTCTTGTCTGCCTTTTGGCCAACTCTGGGGAAAGGCCCAGTGATAGTGAGGAAAGACCCACTGACCGAAGGGAAAGTTCTATTGACAGTTGGAAAGACTGTAACCCGGGATTCTCTTCAGAGCGCACGTAAGACCTCATGTGGCTGAAGTCTGGCCGTGTATGGAGTTGTACTATCTTCACCTGTCAGAGGAACAGCAACGAGTGAGGATGCGAGATGCACATGGCATTTGCGTGCCGGTGGAGTTTTTTTGCCAGTGGGCTCTGCCGTCAGAAAAGAAAAAGAAACACCCGAGGGTGCTGGGGAGGACCCAGAGAAGCACTGTCTTCACCTGCCTTTAGAGCAGTCCTGTACCACCCTTGGAGGCCTGCGCTGTGTTGACGATGGGTACAGGCACGCGCAGGACGCTCCATTAAGATATCAAGGGACATAACTGCTCCAGAACAGAGGTAAATCAGACTACAGGATGCAACTCATAACAGCCTTAAAGTAGCGTCCCCATGGGTGTTCCAGCCCGTATTTCATGACTGCAGAGCCCACCGGCGAAAAAAACACCACCCTCCAGCTGTCGAGCACACCCCACAGACCCAACCACCCCTGCCCACGGACAGATGAAGACAGTGCCACTCCAGACACAGCCAAGCTTTCGCCATACGGTCTTATGTGCCCTCAAGAGAGAATCCAAAGTTGTAGTCTTCCCACTGTCAACAGGACTTTCCCTGTGGTCAGTGGGTCTTTCCTCACCGTCACTGGACCTTCTCCAGGGTCAGCCTAGTTAAGGCAAAGAAGAAAAAGAAACACCCGAGGGTGCTGGGGAGGACCCAGAGAAGCACTGTCTTCACCTGCCTTTAGAGCAGTCCTGTACCACCCTTGGAGGCCTGCGCTGTGTTGACGATGGGTACGAATGATATCTGAGCTGGTGCACCCTTGGGAACGCTCCCGTGGAAGTTCTGTCGTGTCACAACATATGGCCACTACACGATAGGGAGCAGTTATGTCCCTTGACGTCTTAATGGAATGTCCCGTGTATGTCTGCATCTATGTGAACACAGCGACAGGCTTGCTCCCAGCTAGTTTGTTCCGCAGCTGATAACAGTACTTCTATGGATTCCTCCCGCACCGTTGGGTGTATCTTTTTCTTTACAGTAAATCACTAATAACTCTTGTCCAATAATGATATAATAATTTTCCGCCCTTAACTCTAAACAATATCTGTTTATGACGCCAAATCTTCTAGGAGAAATGCCAATACAAAGTACACAGAATACAAATGCAGACATCCCCTAAAAAGGGAAGTTTTGATCTTGCCCATATATCCTGTATCCCTCTTTCTCTACCACACATTGTATGTCATTCTCTGTGTCTCTCTATCTCTGTCTCACTGTTTCTATCCCCCCCCCCACCTCCACTACGACCCCGACTCTCTCTCTCTCTCTCTCTCTCTCTCTCTAAATTCGCAACGATTGATGGCGAACACGCTTATACCACGGCAATCAGGGAGACAGACACGTGCACTATTAGACACGTCCATGATGTCCGAGGTCTTCCTCTTTTCACCGGAGGCTGCAGCGCAAACATGGCACAGGACCAACCCCCAAAATCATCAAAATCGAACTGCTCACAAAATCAACACAACAAAGCTGACCCCTACATCACCACAACCAAGCAAACCCCTAAATCACCACAACCCAAGCCGACCCCCAAATCACCATAACCAAGCTGCCCCATAAATCACAACAAACAAGCTGCCCCCCTCCCCCCAAATCACCACAAATAAGCTGCCCCCCCCCCCCCCCCCCAAATTACTACAATCAAGCTGCCTCTTAAATCATCACAACCAAGCTGCCCCCTAAATAACTGCAACCAAGCTGCCCTCCCCCCTCCCCCTAAATCACCACAACCAAGCTGCCCCCCTAAATCACCACAACCAAGCTGCCCCCTAAATCACCACAACCAAGCTGCCCCCCTAAATCACCACAACCAAGCTGCCCCCTAAATCACCACAACCAAGCTGCTTCTAAAATCACCATAGCTAAGCTGCCAACCAAATTAGCAAAACAAAACTGCCTCCAAAATCACAAAAACCAAGCTGCCCCCCCCCCTCCACCCAATCACCACAACCAAGCTGCCCCCTCCACCCAATCGCCACAACCAAGCTGCCCCCCCCCCTCCACCCCAATCACCACAACCAAGCTGCCCCCCCCTCCACCCAATCACCACAACCAAGCTGCCCCCCCCTCCACCCAATCACCACAACCAAGCTGCCCCCCCCCTCCACCCAATCACCACAACCAAGCTGCCCCCCCCCACCCAATCACCACAACCAAGCTGCCCCCCCTCCACCCAATCACCACAACCAAGCTGCCCCCCCCCCCCCCCCTCCACCCAATCACCACAACCAAGCTGCCCCCCCCCCCCTCCACCCAATCACCACAACCAAGCTGCCCCCCTCCCCCCCTCCAATCACCACAACCAAGCTGCCCCCCAAATCACCAGTTTGGGCCTGGAATCACTGTGCCATGGCAACTGGATTCCGTTTTTTTTTATCGTTGTTGTTGTTGTTGTTAGTGGTGGTGGGTGCTGGTGGTGTTTTTGTTATTGTTGTTTTCTTTGTTGTTGTTGTTTGTTGTCGTTGTTTTCTTTGTAGTCATCAGGAGCCTTTGGAGAAAATGAAACTTGTCAGCTGGAGTTGTCAGTGGAAGGCCGTTTTCCCGCACTTCCGTTCTGTGACAGGCTGAATTCAGCCAGTGCCCAGAAAACACCTGACGATTGATGT
>JADBJO010006590.1:35000-52500 GCA_016801955.1 Conus betulinus
AGCGGGGAGATTGTGAGCAGAGAAGCAAAGGGGAAGCAGCCTTAGCTCATGTCAAACAGGGCGACCCCCCAACTGTGGCATCTCAAACACTGAACGACCAGTCCTCACACACACGACCAGTCCTCAGACAGGCAGCACAGCACACATGGGTAAAATTCAATCACTCAGCAACAAAGTTTTGTCGACACACAAGTCGCGGCTATGGACTTCTTTCTTGTAAAAAAAAAAAAAAAAAAAGAAAAGAACAAGACGCAAAGCATATAAACGTACTCCAGTTTTATCTTGAATACGCATGAGATATTCCATACAAAGAAAAAAAACCGTTCGGGGCCGTTATAGCCGTTAGTAACGGCTATAACGGTAAACATCGGCCATCATCTGTGACCCATAATGATCATACCTACAAATTTTCAGAAAGATCGGCCAAGTACTTTCTGAGAGTTTCCACAAAGAAGAAAATCGTTATGGGCCGTTATAGCCGTTAGTTACAGCTACAACGGTAAAATAAAACATCGGGCATCATCTTTGACCCATAATGAACACACCTACAATTTTCAGAAAGACCGGCTCAGTACTTTCTGAGATATTTTATACAGAAGAAAAACCGTCATGGGCCGTTATCGCCATTAGTAACGGCATTACGGTTAAATAAAATATCAGGCATCATCCGTGACCCATAATGAACGTACCTACAAAATTTCAGGAAGATCGGCCTAATAGTTTTTGTCTGGAGCGAGTGGAACACATTTTGATCACGAATGGACAGGCAGACAGACAGACAGACAGACAGACAGACACATATACAGCATTTTTCTTCGTTCCATTGTAAAATACTCCCTGTTGTACAGGGAGTACAAAACTGGAAGCTGCCTGTCCTGATGACCTTACTGGTGGTCTTGATAAACATGGCTGTGATCAGGTTGTTAATTTTTAACCCCAAAAAATCGTCTTTCCTTTTAAGATGGGCTTTTTTCCCTTATAATGTGACAATTATATTGTTTTCGCATTTTTTTTAGAAAGGTAATATGAATACTGGAATAATTACAAATATCTGTTAGTGGTATAGAAGCAGATAGCACAACTAAAGCTTAAGATGAACGGAAACAATTTCGCAGTTTGCAGACCGTGTGTAGGTGCAGAAGATGGGCTGTGTGTTAACAATGCCTTCAGTCAGTGTATGACAGACACAGGTTTGACTACATCCACGGCAGGGCTGCATTACGAATCCAGCGATTCCTGGATCCGCGCATTGATTCCGATCCGTCACACAGATCCGCATGGAAGGTTAAAGGCTCCCTCTCTGGTCCAGTTCCATTTTTCCAGTGACTTTTCCTCAAGTCAGTTCACTAGTTATTGTGTCATCTTGCCACCTGACAGACAGACAGACAGAGGTGACTCAAGAATGCGTCACTCCTTTTTCGGCCTATTCCATCTCACACTCATGCCGAAAGCACATGCAACAGTAGTTTTTCACCGCAGATTTTACTTGGAGGCAGTCTATTTTCTTCTGATCGGGATGAAGTTCTGTCAGTGCTCCTTGCATGTTGAAGGGTTCAGCATTCTGAAGGCGTTCCACAAAGCACTCAGTGTTCTCTGCATGTTGAAGAGTTCAGCATTCTGAAGGCGTTCCACAAAGCACTCAGTGCTCCTTGCATGTTGAAGGGTTCAGCATTCTGAAGGCGTTCCACAAAGCACTCAGTGTTCTCTGCATGTTGAAGAGTTCAGCATTCTGAAGGCGTTCCACAAAGCACTCAGTGCTCCTTGCATGTTGAAGGGTTCAGCATTCTGAAGGCGTTCCACAAAGCACTCAGTGTTCTCTGCATGTTGAAGAGTTCAGCATTCTGAAGGCGTTCCACATAGCACTCAGTGTTCCTTGCATGTTGAAGAGTTCAGCATTCTGAAGGCGTTCCACAAAGCACTCAGTGTTCCTTGCATGTTGAAGGGTTCAGCATTCTGAAGGCGTTCCACAAAGCACTCAGTGTTCCTTGCATGTTGAAGAGTTCAGCATTCTGAAGGCGTTCCACAGAGCACTCAGTGTTCCTTGCATGTTGAAGGGTTCAGCATTCTGAAGGCGTTCCACAAAGCACTCAGTGTTCCTTGCATGTTGAAGAGTTCAGCATTCTGAAGTCGTTCCACAGAGCACTCAGTGTTCCTTGCATGTTGAAGAGTTCAGTTTTCTGAAGGCGTTCCACAAAGCCAGTTCTTCTGTCAGTGTTCCTTGCATGTTGAAGGGTTCAGCATTCTGAAGGCGTTCCACAAAGTCAGTCCTCAGCCTCTGTGGTCATTGCGGGCCACCTGCTCCTGTCATCTGAAGAGGTGCGAGAATTTTCCCCTTGCCACCACCACCACCCCCCCCCCCCACCCCCTCCACCTCCAATCCCTTTCCGATTCTGTTCTGCGGAAGGAACAGTCACTTGTCCTTGCGACTGCATCCCCTAGACGAGTGAAAACACATGAACACCCGCTGGAAAGGTACCCCCCGGCCCCCACCTTCCCCCGTTGCGTCAAGCAACTATCCTCCGTCCGAGCCCTCTTCAGCACGCGGAGGCGCCAGACTTGGGCCAGTGACGTCACCAGGGGTAGGCGCTGTGAGAGAGAACCAGTGGTGTGTCCTCCGCCGTTGGCAGCAGACTTCCTTTGGAGTGACCCCTCATCGCCTGAACTACATCGTTGACATTGACCATCCACAGGTTTTCCTGATGGACGCCTTTTGATAAAGACGTGCAAGCAATTAATAGCGACGAGCATTCGGAAGGTGTCATGTTAAAATCATCCCCACTCGATAAAATTCCCTCGGCAAAACGCCCACAACTTTGAGCTGTCGCTCTGCACTGCCGACTGTTTGACTTGGGCACAAAACGGACAGTTCTTGAGATTCTACTGCTGGGATTTTGGGTGCCTGTGTCTCTTGCCCGTCTGTATTGGGTCCCGGAAGTCAAGTGGCCTTGGAATATACCCATTTCAAACGGAGCCATTATAATGCTTGTGCTAGCCAATAGAAATCTCGTGTATTGGACGTTCAGGTGAGGGGTAGAACATGTTCCCCAACAGCGCCCTTCTTTAGCTCATGAGCTGAAATCCATGACGCCTGTGGGTGAAATGAGAGCACACGCAAAGTCGTGCAAAAACTTGTTTCTGAGAAAAGTATGTCAGACAGGGAACACTGAGAACATCGACCATGCTTTTGCGGCAGTCGTGTGGTACACGTCTTAGGAGAGGGGCATGATACAGGTCTTAGGAGAGGGGCATGATACAGGTCTTAGGAGAGAGGCATGATACAGGTCTTAGCAGAGGGGCATGATACAGGTCTTAGGAGAGGGGCATGATACAGGTCTTAGCAGAGGGGCATGATACAGATCTTAGGAGAGGGGCATGATACAGGTCTTAGCAGAGGGGCATGATACAGGTCTTAGGAGAGGGGCATGATACAGGTCTTAGGAGAGAGGCATGATACAGGTCTTAGGAGAGGGGCATGATACAGGTCTTAGGAGAGGGGCATGATACAGGACTTAGGAGAGGGGGGGCATGATACAGGTCTTAGCAGAGAGGCATAAAATTAAGAACAACAGCTGACTCGCAAGCGTGGTTGAAAAACCGGAAGAAACCGAAAGACGGAAGTGCTGAGCAAACAAACAAACACACAAGCAAAAAATCAATGAAAACCAACGAAAGCAACATAACCAGCTACAAACAAACACAGACAAACACTACAACTCTCCAAGACAGCACGTCCACACATGTCTTATGGACATCGCACACGTTATTGCTCAGTTAGAGTTGGGCAGAATGTTTCGAATTTTTTTTTTAATATCTTCAGAAGTATTCTTAGTGGAGTGTCTAGATTCTAACATTGAAGGAGACATGTGAGAGTTAACTGACCAGAGACAGCAGGTCTGACGTTCTCAGTGATCTCTGTTGCCTCTTAATATATCGTCTAATATGTCGATGATGAACAGGTGTTAAGATAATCACTGAACTAAAATGAATTAATGTCTATAAACAAACTGGAAAAAAACGGAATTCCAGACAGAGAGAGACTGTAAGTAAACGTATAAAGTCTGCTTAAATTCAGATTTCATTCACTCGTCATATGTAGCTGCTGCCGCTACTATTAATTTTTTACCACTACCTCTATTTCTGCTGTTTTTCTTCTGTTGATGTTACCACTATTAATACCGCTGCTGCTGCTGCTGCTGCTGCTGCTGCTGGTGTCCACATGACGGTTACTGGCACTATTACGATTACCTCCCACTGCTGTTTTTGCTGCTCCTGTCTTTGTAAAACAACAACGATTACTACTTCAACAACAATTACTAATATTACCACTACTACACAGCTCGAAGTGCTGCTACTGCTGCTGCTGATGCTGCTTCTGCCGTTGTAATGCTACAAGTTGTTACAATAAATGCTGTTGTGGCTGATGCTCTGTTGCTGCTATTGCTACTTTTACTGTTCCTACTGTTGTTGCTACTGCTATTTCTGCTGCTGCAGATGCTGCTGTTTTAAATTTTCTGCTGCTACTGCTGCTGGAGTGCACACTTCATTTTTTTTTTTTTTTTTTTTTTTGAGTAACAGATGCCATACCAGCTCCTTTGTCCACAGTCATATATTTGAAACCTCACTTGCAAGCAACGCTGGCCTTTGACTACTAACAGTTCAATGCCAGGCCTCAAAGCCCTAACGGAAAGGGAATCATGCAATGCCACACCTCAAAGCCCTAACGGAACGGGAATCATGCAATGCCACACCTCAAAGTTCTAACGGAAAGGGAATCATGCAATGCCGCACCTCAAAGCTCTAACGGAAAGGGAATCATGCAATGCCGCACCTCAAAGCCCTAACGGAACAGGAATCATGCAATGCCACACCTCAACCCTAACGGAAAGGGAACCATACAATGCCACACCTCAAAGCCCTAACGGAACGGGAATCATCCAATGCCACGCCTCAAAGCCCTAACGAAACGGGAATCATCCAATGCCACACCTCAAAGCCCTAACGGAACGGGAATCATCCAATGCCACACCTCAAAGCTCTAACGGAACGGGAATCATACAATGCCACACCTCAAAGCCCTAACGGAAAGGGAATCATACAATGCCACACCTCAAAGCCCTAACGGAAAAGGAATCACACGGGTGCTGCAGGCAGCGGGCAGGAAGGAACGCGGAGAACAGGTCACGACCCTCCCCCACCCCCCTCTCCCTCCCTCCCCAGGGACCCCCCAGACCGCCGCCCCAGTGCCCGTCAGGCCGGTGTTTGAGTCCTGCAGGTGGACTGTGTGACGTTCATGGCTGACCCCTCCTGCCGGGCTGTGGTCCAGTGATGACACATGGTGGACATGCCGTCGTCCGTTGGTCATGGGGTCAGTAACACTGCGACCTACCCCTTCTTCAGACTGACCCATCAAGGTTTTCATTTCTCCCCTACCGCTCCCTTAAACACACACACACACACACACACACACGCACGCACGCACGCACGCACGCACGCACGCACGTACGCACGCACGCACGCACGCACGCACGCATGCACGCATGCACGCACGCACTCTCGCATACACACCGCGTATCCATCCCCCCCCCCCCCCCTGTGTGTGTGTGTGTGTGTGTGTGTGTGTGTGTGTGTGTGTGTGTGTGTGTGTGTGTGTGTGTGTGTGTTATGAAGGAGCAAGGTAGATTTTGTTGTTCGAAGCAAAATAATACGATCAAACGATATAATTCACAACAAAAACTTAGTCAGACGCCAATCTAACTAACGCGTCAAATTTTGAGATAGATATGACGGCATCAAAATAAGAAAATGAGACAGAACAGACGAAAAAAAAAGCCTTAACAAAAAAAAGTGAAAAACAAAGAAATAAACAGGTCTGCCGATCATTCCCGAAACTGCAATGATTATTATCATCATAACCATGATCTTCATAACTATCGACATCATCGTTCTAATTGTAAAATTGATTTTTATTTTCATCACAGTTGAATAACGAAATGAACTGATAAATAGAAAATGAACAGATTTGTAAAACTCAACCCTATGGGTAAAGGTAGAAAACTAAATAAAGAAACTACAGAAAATGTCCAGGCCACGTTTTGAGAAGAAGGGGGGGGGGGGGGGGGGGCAAGCTGCTACCCTCTCTCTCAATGTTGTTCCACGCCAGTGAAGTCACAATCACTATCTTGTCTCCTGTCACAAACAGGCCTATTGACAGAGCTCACCTTTAGGCGGTGTTCAAAGACATACCTGAACCACACCGCTTTGCACGTGCGCACAGTACTTATCTCTGCCATGCGGTGACTTATCGGGGTCTTGAGCTTCGGTTCCAGCCTGGGCCAGCTCCAGGGGCGGATTACGACCAGATTAACCGGAGGCGGGGGTTGAACGGATTGTGTTTGTCTTCCTTAGACGGTGGAATCGCTGTATCTGCGCCTTTGTCGAGGTACCCAGCGGAGATGAAAAAAACAGAGGCTCAAGAGAGAGAGAGAGAGAGAGAGAGAGAGGCAGACAGACAGACAGACTGACAGTCAGAAGGAGAGACACACAGACAGACAGACAGACAGAAAGACAGAAAGACAGAAGGAGAGAGAGAGACAGACAGACAGACAGACAGACAGAAGGGGGAGGAGAGAGAGAGAGAGAGAAGAGAGAGACAGACAGACAGACAGAGACAGAGACAGAGAGACAGAGAAACGCAGAGAGAGAGAGAGAGAGAGAGAGACAGAGAGACAGAGAGAGACAGAGACAGAGACACAGAGACACAGAGAGAGACAGAGAGAGTGAACTCTGAACTCCGAACTCTGAAATTTTTAATTGTAAGGCCACCGACCTGTATACACCGACCTGTATGGGTACACGTTTGCAGAGGATAGAATGAAAATGGGTACGGCCGGGTGATCAGCTAAAGGAAGTAATTTCTGTCCAGAAATTCAAGCAAACAATTACAACGGGAAATAATTCAAGGAAACGAGAAAGAGAGAGAGAGAGAGAGAGAGAGAGAGAGAGAGAGAGAGAGAGGAGAGAGAGAGAGAGAGAGAGAATTGAATGGAACAAAACAGTTAGAACATGCCTGAACGGAACAGACCAGACCACAGGGGAAGAATATGTTCAGTAAGACCCGGGCTCATTAGAGGAAACAACAAATGAACAGGGAGAACATGGAGACATGGAAACTCAGACAGAGACAAGGACAACACAGATATTCAAACTCAGAGACAGAAACAATACATAAATATAGACGACATTGAGACATGGGCGCAGAGACAGAAACAGCAAAGGATGAGGGGAAAATATAGACATGGAATCTGAAAGACAAAAGACCACCAAAAAAAAAAAACCAGGGACAACGTTGAGACATTGACCATCAGAGACAACAAACTAGCAGAAACAACATAGAGACATGGACATTGAGAGACAGAGACAACAAATAAACAGTGACAACCTAGACATAGACAGCCAGATATAGACAGCCAGATAAAGACAACAAATAGACAGAAACACAACATAGAGACATGAACCTTGAGAGACAGAAAACAACAACTAAACAGGGACGACACAGACATGGACACGCAGAGACAGAGACAACAAGTATACAGGGACAACATAGACATGGACATTCAGTGACAGCAACAACAAGTAAACAGGGACAACCTAGAAACATAGACAACACTGGGACGGGGACAACATAGAAACGTGTACACAAAGAGATGAGGACACATGGAGACAGCGACATGTAGGGACGTACAGGAACAGGCATTATACACAGATGGGGACATCACAGAGACGTAGACACATCGGATCAGGGACAACATTGAGAGCTGGACACATCAGAACTAGGGGACACAGAAATAGATGCAACATAGGGACGGGGACAACATGGGAACGGGGACAACAGGAGCAAGGTAGAGATGGGGGGCAACATAGAGCTTCGGACAAGAAAGAAACAGGAACCACCTAGAAAACAGGAAGAACACGCAGTGGACACGTACACTCGCAGACACGTCCACCCCAGGAACACCCAGACTCAGGGACACATCATAGGACTGCAGTAAGTCTATAGCACCACTGAAGCTTATCCTTAAACAATGCCAACGTAGGCGTCAACTCTTCTGCCAAAACGAAGCCGGAACGAAGCGACTGAATCAACCAAACTGCTGGAGAACAGAACAGCACACATACAGAATTTTGTTGCGGTGTTGACATGAGTCTAGTATGGCACATCGACTCCTACGGTTGATTTACGACCAAGGTTTGGGCCTAAACAGGATTTCGCGGCAGAGGGACTGACTCTGAGGGTTGAGAGTTAATCATCTATGAAGCCTCTTTTGTGACAGAGGTTGATAAGGCCGTGGTTAGCTTTAGATATAGTACCAGTTTGTGTATGTTCTCTCCCTTGCTCGCTCTTTGGGCTTCACGATTCTCACGAAAGAATGTTGTAACGGCGTCTCTCTCTCTCTCTCTCTCTCTCTCTCTCTCTCTCTCTCTCTCTCTCTCTCTCTCTCTGAAGAAATCACTTACCGCTTCTTCAGAGGAGATGGGTTTTTTTCTGCCCCGACCGCTCCTACCCAGAGTTGAGTTTGCTGCGGACTCAGTTGGGAAGACTGGGACCACACAGTCGAGTTTTTCATCCACTTAATGGATGCGTTTCTGAGAGTGTTGCTCAAATTTCCTGACCAACACTGCAGGTGTCTGTATCTCTCGGGCCTGGTTGACGCCGGGATATATTATGAAAGGAAGCGTAGAGAACAGCCCTGTCATGTAGTCTCAGACCGAAATGGAAATCCGTAGCATCATCTTAATCATCCTCATTCTCATCGATCAGCAAAAAAAAAAAAAGTCTCAAATTCTGTGGCCCTTCATGCCCTGCTCTCATGGTGACCTCAATTTCGATGTCCTCTCCACGTCTGTGGCCTTGGTTTGGTTCCGTCGGGGTCACCGTATCGGCGAGTCCATGGGGGCTGTCGTTGGACGGACGTGGTGGCGCCCCCTCCGAGGGAGAGTTCACTCACACCGGCTCCGCGACTAAGCAATTATTGTCGTCAGTAGGGGGCTGGACAGCAAAAAAAAACAAAAAAAAAAAAAAAAAAAGGCTTATTTCTTTTATACAACAAACAAATCAGGATCAACTATAGTCCGCGGAAATTTGATGACAATTATTTCTTTTCACTGTTGTTCTTGTGTTGTTGTCGTTTTGCATTCACTGCCTTTTGCGCAGTCTGTCAACCCTCCCGTTCTATGTTTGGCTCAGACATTCGCGTTTTCACCCAGTATTCTTTCGATATTGATCCTGTACCAGGCTGAACATGGGATGGTTTTGAATATTTATCCTAAAGTATGCTTTGCTATTCTTACATGCTTAGTTGAAAGACTGCTTTTTGATTGTATCTTTTGTTTTTTCATACCTTTTACCTAGAAGAGTTTGTTATCTGGATCCCATGTGTGTTAGGTTTTAAATGTGTCTGCATAGCGTTTTAATGAACATGGCTTCATACTACCGTCTGACTGTATTTTGCAATCCCCATGAAGAACAAACTCCCCAAGACACTGGTAAAGTCTGTTCTTCTTTAGGGATATCTTAACTGACACGGAAAGCGGATCTGTTGTGAAAGCTCTGGTGCTGGAAAACACCAGCTTCGTATGGGTTCCCCTCATCTCATGCAAACAACATTTAACAAATGATTCCATAGAGAAGCTGATCAAACCAAAGTCCTTAACCCCCCCCCCCCCCCCCCCCCAACCCCCTTACAAAAAAAAGAAAAAAAAAAAAAAATATGTACATGTGTTAAGTTGAATTTAGCATGGAATGGAGTCAAAAATGTGCTGTGCTACCAGCCGCTGTGGCGAAGTGATTAGTGGTGCTGAATCCCGGCTAGGAGGTCGTGTGTTCGACTCCCATCAGAGCTTTTTTTCTTTCTTTTCTTTTTTTTTTTTTTTTTTTTTTTTTTTTTTTTTTTTTTTTTGCTATGGGCTCAACTGGGAGGACTGGAACCACACAGTTTGAGTTTCATCCACTTCATGGATGCGCCTATGAGAGTGTTGCTCAAATTTCCTGACCAACCCTGCAGGAGCCTGCATTTGTCGGCTTGGATGACGCCGGGATGTATCATAAAAAGTAGGCGTAGGGTACAGTCCTTTCGCCCAGTCTGAGACCAGAATGAAATCCGTGACATCATGTTCACCATCCACGTGCTCATCGATCAACAGAAAACAAAGCCTCCAATTCTGTGGCTCTTCATGCCTTGGTCTAATGGCGATCTCGGTTTCCATTTGCTTTGTTCATCTATGCCCTCGGTGAGGTTCTGTTGGGGGCATCGGTATACTGTCGTTGGACCAAAATGGTGGCCTCCTCTGGAGAGAGAGAGAGAGAGAGAGAGAGAGAGAGAGAGAGAGAGAGAGAGAGAGAGAGAACGAGAGAGAAAAGAGAGAAAAGAGAGAAAAAGAGAGAGAGAGAAAGAGAGAGAAAAAGAGAGAGAAATAGAGAGAAAGAGAAAGAGAGAAAGAGAGAGAGAGAGAAAGAGAAAAAGAGACAGAAAGAGAGAGAGAGAGAAAGAGAGAGAGAGACAGAAAGAAAGATAGAGACAGAAAGAGAGAGACAGACAGACAGAAAGAGGGAGAGACAGAGAGAGGGGGAGAGAGAGAGAGAGACAGAGACAGAGAAAGAGAGGAAGAAAGACAGAGAGAGAGAGAGAGACAGAGAGAGACAGAGAGCTTACTGATGTTGACTCCGTGACTGTGCAATGATTGTTGTCCGTTGAGGTGAGGGTTTTACAGGTGATGCCCTGCGTACGCTGGATCAGAAGTCACCACTGACCACCACCGTAATGACTCGGAAGTAGTGCATCGTCTACTCCGGTGGGTTGCCACATGATAATCAGACATTGCTTGCTCCCTTCGGATTGCCGGTTTCGGGGCTGTAGCGGGACAAGGCAGGGTGTGGCTGTGGATGGGGAGCCGGGATGACCTTCGTGGATGCAACACCATTGGGGTGGCATTGAAGATCAAAAAAGAAGGAAAAAAAAGGCAACCAATGTTAGGTAGGCACTCAAGGTCTGATCAGTGCGTTGGGCTAATGCGTAGGTCAGACATCTGCTAAGTCGTAGCCACGAGACCCTCTTCTATTGTCTCATCTCAGTTGTTAATTCATTTATCCATCAGCTTCAAATCATGCGTAATGTGGTCTCAAAACTTTGCGGATGTGGTGTAGCGTATATGGACTAGTTCCGCACGCAGTGACGCCTCCTTGATGAAACTGAAACTGAAGATGAAACAAAAAACAAAGAGGGGTGGGGGAGGAGGGATGCGATCTGCTACCAGCTGTATTAATTGAAGAATTTTTTTTTTGAAAACTAAGAGTTGAATACTGCACTAACAATCTTGAGAAGACAGGATCTCAGTTCATCATAATGGAACACTTATAAAAAAAAAAAAAAAAAAAAAAAGGTTAACCATCCACAATTTAACACGATTTACAAATCTTAAATAAGTGTTAGCGAACCGCCAAGAAAAACGTGGACAAACGAGTCACAAGACACAACACGACGCGTTTCGACCTCTTAGGTCTTCTTCAGGCAAGATACAAACAAATACGACAACAAAAATGAACGAGCAATCCCTTATCTTCAATCACTTCAGCGCAAGGTAGGCGCTGAATCATGATTTACAGAGCCGTTGTTATTTGGGAGGTGCAGCCGTAACACTCCCTTTCGATTTCCAGTTCATGTACACTAAGTCGTAACAGATAGTATGCGATGTTGTGTTCAAGCTATCTTGCAGACTGTTAAGTTACGTTCGGGGCTATAGGAGTTTACACTTTTGTTGTGGAATCTGAGTGTGTCCGGTTGAACGGTAATTTCATGCATCTCCTTCTAAACAGTTTGTCATTGACCTGTCCTGGATTCATTGAATGCATGTAAATGGTTTCGTAACTATGCATGGCGTCGTGGATGATGTCCATGTTGTGTGTGGCTACCACTGTTTTGCATTTTCTACCACCTTTTGGAATGACTTCATAGTGATTTTTTTTCGGAGTTCTCTCTCTCTCTCTCCTCTCTCTCTCTCTCTCTCTCTCTCTCTGATGCTGAGATTAGGACGAGATTCTATCAACAACACTCTGTCAACAAGATTTTATCACCAGTGCCTTGTCTTAATAAATGTTCGACTTTTCCACCGACAGAGATTAGTTTTCAAATAAAACATCAAAAGTGAGGTTAAATGCCAGTATCAATATTTAAGCAAGCCCGTTCTTATTTTCGGTGGGAGCGGGTTTCCGAATCTTATCGGCCAATCGCCTGTTTGACTGTTGAGTATACCGGGCTTATATGTTGTTAATGGTTCCTGCGTTTTTTGTGGGGACTTTAACCTCAAGGACCCGGATATCAGTTGAAAAGCGTTTCGGTTGTCGCAAAAGTCAGCGAACAATCGGTGCTATTCCCCTCAGTCGTCCTCCCCTCCCCCGCTTCTCCTAAACCCCACCCCCGCTCTCTCTCTCTCTCTCTCTCTCTCTCTCTCTCTCTCTCTCTCTCTCTCTCTCTCTCTCTCTCCTCTCTTCAAAACAAGTAGTATTGTGCTTTGGAACAGCTCGCAAATACGTTTTGTCTTCGATCACCTGTCTACTCCTCCTCCTCGTCGTCGTCGTCGTCGACGTCCGTCTGTCTGTCTGTCTGTCTGTCTGTCTGTCTGTCTGTCTGTCTGTCTGTCTGTCTCTCTCTCTCTCTCTCTCTCTCTCTCTCTCTCTCTCTCTCTCTCTCTCTCTCCTTGCTCCGATGCCACCCTGTTGGACTTTACTTCCAATCCAGTTTATAGAAATGTTGAAAGGCAGGAGCAGCTATCGCAGTACTGGGACAATAAGCTGAGAGTATGTTTTTTTTATTTTTATATTTCATTATCGTTCCTTTCTTTTTTTTTCTTTGTTTTGTTTTGTTATAAATAGAACGGTGTATATGGGTTCTACAATAATGATAGGTGTGTGTGTGTGTGTGTGTGTGTGTGTGTGTGTGTGTGCGCGCGCGCGCGCGCGCGTGCGCGCCCGAGCGCGACCGCTTATGCGCGCGCGCGAGCGCGCAAATATGCATATGTGAGAGAATGTGTGTTGGGTAATAGGGCTTAGTGTCTTTGTTGACAACAGTTGATAGGGTAGTATACCATATAGAGAAAGAAAAACAATCTTCGAAAATGTAAGTAGGGTTTCATATCAAAATCTTATGTTAGATGCCCCCCTTCGCCCCTACCCCTATATAAACTTGTGCGCGCGCGCACACACACACACATAAACACACACACACACACACACACACACACACACACACACACACACACACTCACTCTCTCCTCTCTCTTTCACACACACACACACACACACACACACATACACACACACACACACACACACATATATATATATATATATATATATATATATATATGGTCCTGTTGTATGCCTTGAATTTGCTTTTAATGAACCACACCTCTCCACTTTCTCCTCCTCCCCCTCCACCCCGCACCCCCCCCCCCCCCCCCCCCACTCCCTTTCCCAGTAGAGAAAAACAAAAACAAAAAACAACGAACAAAGAGACGAACCAATTCAAGTTTGAACTGGACGTTCTTAATCGGCTAGCAGCAGTAGCAGCAGCAGCAGCATCAACAACAACGACAACGACGACAGAAACTAACCAGCAGCCAGCAACACAATCGATTCGTCTGTACAGAACAAAACGATACATGTGCCATAGCTCACACCCGGATCCTTTTACCCGTTACTGACAGTCTGTCCGCCACCTGGAATAACATCCGTGGGGAAACAATATGGTGGCGACATACTTCAGACACAAAAGGTCCCGTCAGCCCCTACTCAATCCGCTGACGTCATTTTAAACTTTGACATCATCAAGGCCCCAGCAGAAACATAGCACTGGCTGTCAATCGAGTAACGTACCTGTTTATCCAGGCAAAATAACATTAATGGTTTATTGTTTGTTTACAAGCGTGGTTTTGATTAAAGAAAAGCATCAAACAAAAGAAACAAGACTCCTTAGAAAGAGCAAACTGTGTGGAGTTTACAGTTTACCATATCCATCAATATCGATCCAGAAAAGGAGTTCATATCCAAACCGAAACAACGTTGAATGTAACGTAGTGGTATCGTTAGTTGGCAAATGCTGTTTGTGGGCTGATCTCTGTCCACTGACGAAGACGCTGAGATTGAGTTCGTTGTCAGACGCTGTTCGTTCGAATGGCGTCTTTGGTAAACGTGGACAATTACCAACTAACGTGGTAACTAACAGGAACTTGATAACTAATAAAAATAACAAAGTAACGACCTGAATAAACATTCTCTCTCTCTCTCTCTCTCTCTCTCTCTCTCTCTCTCTCTCTTTCACACACACACACCACACACACACACACACACACACACACACACACACGCATTCATATCCTTGCACAATTTTTTTAAAAGTATCTAGCTGTATTCTAAATGATCCCTGGCGACCTTGAAAAGTGTTCGTTGCAAATGTACCACTGTGTGCGTGCTGTTTAATGTTCGCTTCGTTTTCTGCCAATGCGCGATACAGGCTTGCCCGAGTAAGACTTAAAACGTTCATGAACGTAGGTGATACAGATGATAGAGACAAAGTGATTTTCCAAACTGAGAAATGCTTGACAAACTATTCGGATTTGTATGTCTGGCTCACTGGGCGACCGATAAAGCAAACAGCTGTACATGTTTTAAAGTTAAGAATGGGTATCAACCATAAATGGAAGGAAAGCGTTCGAAATGTATTCACATTTCAAATCCATGTCAAATCTGATGTACGATTATATTGTGTGCAACGAAAATGCTCCGTAGATCTGTATTTGAGTCTGAATCGGAGTAAGTGAACTTGTATTTAAAAGTCAATATTTGTAATGCTTGCTCTTTATGTACAGATGTGTTTTTCGGGAAAATGCATATATGTGTTTTTTAATTTGGAGATATTCGTTATTTCAAAAGTGCATATGATACTTTGAAAGACCTAAATCAGTAACCTTTAAGACCACTCAAAGATAAACAGTAAACAAGTGGGGTAGTCTTTGCTCCCATAAGGAAACCTAACACAGAGTAACTTTTATTCAAGACTGGCACAGCGTTTTAAACTTGAATAAAGTCAGACAAATACAAAGACGAACAATCTAATAGTGGGGGAAAAACAAGCGCAGGCCAACAACTAAATTGTCTTCATAGTAATGACTTGGCAAAACTTAGAACTTAAGGAGGGCGGAGGGGGGGGGGGGCAGGAGGTTGAAGATGTTAAAAAATTGGGAACATGAAATTAAGAAAATATGAAAACTCTTCACTGGCTGCATGTTTTCATATTTTCTTAATTTCATGTTCCCAGTTTTTACATCTTCAACCTCCTGCCCCCCTCCCCCCCCCCCCCCCCCCCTTCCGCCCTCCTTAAGTTCTAAGTTTTGCCAAGTCATTACTATGAAGACAATTTAGTTGTTGGCCTGCGCTTGTTTTTCCCCCACTATTAGATTGTTCGTCTTTGTATTTGTCTGACTTTATTCAAGTTTAAAAGGCTGTGCCAGTCTTGAATAAAAGTTACTCTGTGTTAAGTTTCCTTATGGAAGCAAAGACTACCCCCACTTGTTTACTGTTTATTGTTTACTGTTTCCAGCCTTATTTCATTTCCAATTTCACTCAAAGATAGTTCAGCAGTGAGAAAACTGACATGGTTGTAATCACACACACACGCGCGCGCGCGCGCGCGCGCACGCATGCACGCACGCACGCATGCACGCGCACGCGCACACACACACACACACACACACACACACACACACACACACGCGCGCGCGCGCGCGCGCGCGCGCGCGCGCGCGCGCGCGCGCCTGATTCCATTGAGCGCCGGTCTAACTATTCTTGGAGTGTCACTGAGGATTGTGGATCCCAATCAGCAATCTTTTTTTCTTTCACCGTTTTTCTCCAGCCGTCCCTATTGCTTGATCTGATCAAACACCGTGCCGTGCCCCACCTCCCTCCCCCTTTACCTCCGCCTCTTTTCAGCCCCTCTCACCACGCCTACCCCCACGTCCCGTAACACACACACACACACACACACACACACACACACACACGTACACACACACACACACACACACACACGCACACACACACACACACAGGTGTGACCCTTCCCTATCTCCCCCTCTCTCACCTCTAAATGAAGTAGATCAGTAAACAGCTTCATAGACGTAAGGCGAACTGTGTTGTTTCAGACGTTTCGTTCCAGAACTTCCCTCTCCTTTTTCTAGAAGAATTTCCTTTCGGTGATTCTAGTGCTGTTTACTAGCCTGGCCTGGCTGTTTTACCTTTCTTAGGATCGGATGCTGTTCCGTAGACTGACCCAGAAATTTGCGGCAAGACATACACGGCAATGTTTGTTTTCAAGGTGCGCTCTTGTGGGAGCCAGGGGCCATCACTCTCTCGTCTCGCCCTCAGGGATTTTTTCCGTCGGCGTTAACATTGGTTCTGACTCCATTTCCCGCACAGTCCTTCAAATGAGACTATAAACCGAGGTTCGGTGTGTGAACGCACGCATAACATCTTGCACACACGTCAAATCCCATCACCAACTTTCGGAAGAGAAGGCCAGTTTGGCCGTTGGTATGGATGACACGTTACACATAGCATGCACCCTGCGTGAGAAATGGAAAGAATGAAGGAAGTAAGGATATTGAGTGAACGATATTGGACGACATTGACTGGATGACACGGGAAACGACTGAATGAAGCGCCAGCTGGCAGCTCTTCAGTCGGCACTACCCAGGTAGGCTGCCCGTTGTGTAAAGCGAGTGTGGATTGTAAAGCGCTTAGAGCTTGGTCTCTAGCCGAGAATAGGCGCTATGTAAGTATTCATTATCGTTATTATATTATTATTATTATTATTATTATTATATTTATTATTGCCGTGTGTGCGTCGTCCGTGGCGGTGGAGCTTACCTGTCCTGGAGATCAGGCTTGGTGCTCCGTGGACTGGGGGGAGTCTTGAGGGGGGTCGTCCCGTGTTGCCTGCACCAGTGGAGAAGGGCACCTGCCGCTTTGTTCTACTGATGTCGACTGGAGGGTGGAGCTGGGTGGCGCGCTTAACCCCGTGTTGTTTTTAAGCGCATCTGACAAAGGTGTGGTTTGATCCAGTTTCTACCAGTGTGTGCATTCACACGTTTGCACCACACCTCCACTGCGCACTGATTCTGCCCCTTCGGCTTTCTGTTCAGGACATCGCTTCTGTTTCCCGCCATCCTGCTCCAATAGCACGACTGTTAAAGCATTAATGGAGGAAAATGTTGAATGTGTGTGTGTGTGTGTGTGTGTGTGTGTGTGTGTGTGTGTGTGTGTGTGTGTGTGTGTGTGTGTGTGTGTGAAGTTGTTTTTTGTACTGTTTTTCGTTGGGTTTTGTAGCGTTTTGTGATTTGTCTGTTAGCTAATAGTGTCAACAAGTGGTGGGGAAGACCTTGCGGCTTGGAG